>JABUQX010128935.1:12500-17974 GCA_015478945.1 Trachelipus rathkii | reverse complement strand
TTTGGGATGATATTAAGGTGGCGGCATTGCTAGGAAGCTACTTTTTGGGATTATTTTATTATTTAAACATGGGCTACGCTGGCCTTATTTCTACGGAAGTTATTAATTGAAAACTAAAAATTCATTTTAATTTCCAGAAATTTGTTAAATCTGTCAAGATATATAAAGAAGTATGTAACAAATATCACAATGTTATTGTTATTTATAGCAAGTCCATTAGGAAAACCGTTTTGCATTGTTTGTGAAAGTACTCTTTCACATAATAGAAGACATGATCTTAATAGACACTATAAAACACAGCATCAGACTAACATAGAAGAAAAAATGAAGCTTGTTCTTGGGTCTAAGTTACGAAAAGAGATAACGTTTGAAGCCTGAAACAGAAGAAAGACAAATAGCAGCAGGAGGAGAAAGTAACCAAAAGACTGATGACAGAAGCGTCATATTAAATTGCTTTAGCATTGGCGAAAAAAAAAGAAACCTTTTTCTGACGGGGAAGAAATTGTTAAGCCTTGTCTCCAAATATTTGCACGCCATCTTGGTAATAAAGGTATTGAAAGGAAAGCAGACGAAATTGCTATATCAAGGCAGACAGTTACGAGACGTACCGAGGAACTCTCTCAGGATGTATTTCAGCTACTGGAAGACCTTGTCCATTCTTGTACTTTCTTTTCTCTAGCTTTGGATAAATCAACGGACATATGTGATGTTGCCCAGTTAAGCATTTTTATAAAAGAAATTGATGATATTTTTAATGTCTTTGAAGAACTTGTCAGTCTGGAGTCATTGCATGGTAAAACAAAAGGATCAGACATATTTGAAAAGTAAAATCATGCCTAGAAAATCTAAAATTAGATTATAGCAAACTCATCAGTGTGTGTACTGACGGAGCGCCGTCAATGATAGGTAAAGTCAATGGCACTACATCTTTGCTTAAAAATTTTTAAATCATCCTGTACTAAAATATCACTACATTATATACCAAGAGGCACTGTGTGGAAAAACTTTAAATATGCAGCATGTTATGCTACCGGTTGTTAAATGTGTGAATAAAATTAGAGTAAGAGCATTAAACAGACGAGAATTCAGAGAATACTGTGGATTGTTAGATTTGGAATATGGTGAACTTGTCCTTCATTGGGAGGTGCGCTGGCTTTCTAAAGGGCAAGTTCGGAGTAGATTTTGGAAATTGAAAAATACTGTTTCTAATTTTTTAGAACAGGAAAATGAGCCACCTGATGAAAGAACCCTATTTTTGACACAACTGGGCCTATTTGATTGGCAATTTTTAGTTGATTATCGAGAAAGCCATTTTTGAATAAGGCTTTTCCAGCAAAGTTTTAATAATAAATTAATTTCATTAAATGTCTCATTCATCATCAGTTTCATTTTAAAATAAAATTAAAACTTGATATCATCTCTCAGTTAGAAAATGAGGTTTTGAGTCAATTTCCACACCTGAAAGAGCAGAGTGAATGAGTTATAAATAATAGCAATTTGACCAAAATATATTTTTGAAAAAAATCGAGATATTGCAAGGGTCATTTGAAAAAGTCGTTTTCATTTTGATTTTTGCTAAAAGAAGAAAACTACATGCTGCGCATTTGTAAACCATTGTCACTAGTGGAAAAAAGTAATGCCAGATGCTAGTAACAATTACAAATGGAAATTGATTGATTTTAAAACCAATTCCTTATTAAAAAATGGATTTTGATGAGCTTTTTCCAGAATCAAAACTTCTGACATAATTTTAATTTCTGGAGTTCATTACCCTGTGAATATCCCAGAGCTAGGAAATTGCAAAAAAGTTTACATATGTCGTTTTGAAAAAAAATTGACAATACAGATGTGAACAAGGCATTTTTCATCGATGAAATTGATTAAAAAGCAAAACCAAGGTCGCGATAAGTGATTCAATTTCGAAAAATTCTTCTGCTGCTATTCAGTAAACAAATTTACACACAACATATTTGGTGTTAGCGATAATCCCAAATGAGGTCAAAAGTCCCATTAATGCCGAGTAATGTTAATGTGCTGTAATAGATATTATTTTATAAAAATATTTAAAAATATTAAATCATTTAAAAATGTTAATTATGACTATTATGAGTTGTATGGCGCAATCTGAACTCGTCTGTGAAAAAATTGGCTCATGCGATGCTAAAGGTGTGCCCACCCCTGATATAGAGACATACCCACCCACCCCACCCACCCCCATATTATATATATATATATATATATATTTATATATATATATATAAAATATATATATATATATATATATATATTATATATTAATATATATATATATATATATATATATATATATTATATATCAAACTTCCTTTCGACGATAAGACAAATAATGGGAGTCTTTTGTTTTTAATCTAACATTATATAATTTTAAAAAACACCTTCCCTTAATAATAATAATAATAATAATAATAATAATAATAATAATAATAATAATAATAATAATAATAATAATAATAATAATAATAATAATAATAATAATAATAATAATAATCACTGATTTAAATAATGATACTAACAAAATTTAATTTCGTTAAATTTGCATTAATATAATGTAATTCATATTATTTATTATTATTATTATTATTATTATTATTATTATTATTATTATTATTATTATTATTATTATTATTATTATTATTATTATTATTATTATTATTATTATTATTATTTGTTTTTGTTGCTGTTGTTATTGTTATTGTTGTTGTTGCTGCTCTTGTTATTTTTGTCTTTGTTATTGTTGTTGATGTTGTTGTTGCTGTCATGAGGGCTGTAGTTTTCTCCGGCATATTTCTCTTTTATTTCTGTTCTAGACTCTAGCGTCTTCTTCTTCACTAATGGCAAGTCTATACTTTACTTAGACCTGGCCCTCATCACACTAGATGTCCCTTATTACTAGGCCTTTAGACATCATTACCCAGTAAGTGACCATAAGTGTTACTAGTCAATGCGGAGCCTATACATTTTGTCGCGGGGCAACCAAGTTCGTACAGTGATGTATAAAGACTTATTCTTACATTGTAATTTCTTTTTTTTAAAGTTAGAAAAAAGTTTTTTTTAATTATAATAACATATTATGCATTAATTATTATGCATTTATTTTGTTCTGTTTTCAGAATCAGTTAAGCTTCCGAATTTGACTTGGTAGTGAAAGGAAAATCCAAAGATTTTAAATTTGATGTAACTCTAACATTTTAGAATTCAATTTTCAAACTCCAGAGGAAAATATAAAATTTATCAACTTTTTTTCGATCTCTAAAAATACCGTTTTCCTGTCATTTTTTTTGTTTATTTATTTTTTTTTTTTAGGGTTTTGTTGTTTTTTTTCCAATTCATTTGAGAAAAACCATTGTTCTCGACAGTTTGAGTAGCGGGCTAAACCTTCATTCTTTAAAATCATTTTAAAACTTGACCTATATAGGAAAAAAGTGGAGTCTTACTGTCTAAAAAAATTGTAAAAAAAAAAAGGATTTGATCTTACAAACCAAATCCAAGAAAGCACCCAAATTCCAGAAACTTTATGAATATAGTTTTCATAACTAATTTTTTTTTGGGGGGCGGAGGGGGAGTTTTTTTTTTTCATATTCTTAACCTCTAGCTCATTCTTCGATGTATAAATTAAGAAGATAAAATTATTTTTTATTTTAGATTATTTTTGTATATATCTTTTGCATTAGTTCAAGTTGTAAGTAATATAGATAAAAGGTTTGGCCTGAAACTCAAAAAATATCGAACATGGACTGTTTCCTTCAGATAAAAATAGAGCCACCAAATGTTTAAAGGACTAAGGGAAAAACTGTAAAAAATGGGCAATTTTAGGAGGCTTCGAAAAAAAGTGCATCCTGCTTATTTATTTGATGCATTCTAAATAAAATAAATAAGTTATGCCAAATTAAAATCTAAGAAATTTCCTTCCATTACTCAAACCAAATTTGAACTCTCCCCTTTAGGATTAAGTCCTAATTGCTATCAATATATCTATTCTTTTTCTTCAAGCTAACGATTCAAGCAGAGTTGACATTTTATAAGGCATTTATTCAACTAAAGTAACCTAGGTCCCACTGGAATATAAGTTATCTCTCTCAAGACATTCTGACAAAAAAAAAAAAAAAAAAAAAAATTTTAGCCAAACCCATTTTGTTGCGCCAGAAAAGTTTTGAACAAGAAGTTATGTTCGAATAGCTGCGAGCTTAAAACGACACTTTTCAGGACCTGTCTGATATTTGTTATGCAAAATTGCGATGCAATCGATAAATTAAAAGGCTACAATCCATATAAAGTTAATTTACTTTCAAGGTACGAATGTATAAGAGATGAGCATATGTATTGTTTCCAAGTTTTTTAGGATGCCCATTATCAGGATACATTTCTCGAATGATGATTTCATAAATCAATAGATAAAACCCCACTAAAACATTAATCATATATATATATATATATATATATATATATATATATACTATATATATATATATATATATATATATATTATATATATATATATAGTATAATATATATATAATTATATATATATATATATATATATATATATTATATATATATATATATACAATATATAATATATAATATATATTATAATATCAATATATATATACTTATATATATAATATATATATATATATAATTATATATATATATATATATAGTATATATATAATATATACTGATATATATATATATATATATATATAAAGAACGAATATATATATTAAATATATATATATATATATATATATATATTACCAGTATATATATTATAGTATATATATATATAATATATTATATATATATTACTATATATATATATATATATATATATATAATATATATATATATATATATATATATATATATACTATATTATATATATATATTATATATAAACTAAAAACAAAAATTAACTTAAATTGAAATTAACATTCCAAACATGACCAAAGGTTTTGTAGCTCCTGAAGTAATTTTTTTTTTTTTTAATATTCATTATTTGCTCTGCCTTGACGCATTCTGAACATTTACCGTTCTTGTCAAAAGAGAAGTTGAGATTCATTGGCTCTCAACATAGTCTAGATACATTAGTTCTACCATTCCACATACGAAAAATGGTTACGGTTTAACTTCCTAAAATTTTGTGCCGAGTCCCAGTAAGCAAATGCTCGTGTGCTATTCATTTATTTAACCATTAAAAAAAAAAGTAATAAATGTTTTTATCTGTCGATCCATTAAAATTTTTTTTTTGAAAAAATATATAAATAAAAATTATATATTAAAACTGATTGATATTATATATATATATATAATATATATATATATATAATATATATATATATATATATTTATATATATATATATACTATATATATATATATTATATATATATATATATATATATATTATATATAGTATATAATATATATATTATA
>JABUQX010128934.1:25000-32381 GCA_015478945.1 Trachelipus rathkii | reverse complement strand
GAAAACAATTTTGATTTACGGTTTTTAAGTTAATTGAAGTAAGGAAATATTCGAGATTTAAATCTTATCCTTATTTCAGAGAACATGAAATCATACACTTTTGGATTTAAAGAAATTTAATTAAAGACCAAATTCAGTCAATCTGTTTATTTAATCTTATAAATTTAAGTAATGGCCTCCTTTTATAGCCTCCTATAATAATCTCAAAATAAAAACGAAAATGACACCCAACCATAACTTAAATAATATCATAATATATATATATATATAATTATATAATAGTATAATATATATATATATATACTACATATATATATATTATAGTATATACTATTATATATATAATATATATATATATCATATATTTATATAATATATAATATAGATAAGTAGATATAGTAATATAGATATATTTATACGTATGCTATATATATATATATATATATATATATATATATAATAATATATATTTATTTAATATTATATATATATAATATTATATATAAATATATAATAATAATATTTATACATATAATATATATATATACTATAATAATATATATATATATATATTATACCCAGAAGATGTTGTAGCATATGGTTAATAATATTATATATATAATGATATATTATTAAGAAAATTTGAATATATTTTTTTATTTTATTTTTTGTATGTTTTTCTTTTTTTTTATTTTTTTTTTTTTTTTTTTTTTTTTTTTTTTTTTTTATTTTTTTTATTATTTTTTTTTTTATTTTTTTTTTTTTTGTTTTTTTATTTTTATACTATATATTTTTTTTTTTTTTTTTTAAATTTATAAGATTATATATATATATTATATATTTTAATTTATTTATTATAGAAATATTAATGATTATTATTTTTTTATTATTTATTTTGCATATTTAAATTATTTATATATGTTATTACTATATATAAATATATATATAGATAGACATATACTTTTGTATACATATTCGATTATATATATTATATCATATATATATATTATATATGAATTATAGGTATATATATATGTGTATCCTAATATAATATATCTATAATAATAAAAGTAATCATCTCTAGTAAGAAAAAAATATTTATATAAAGAGGTTTTTATAATAGAACCATCAAAAATTTCAGTTTTATAACATAGAATATCGTATTTAGATTAATATATATTATACTAATAGATATGTATATATATAAAAGATATAGTATATATATAATATATATACTATATATATTATATATTATAATACTATATATATATATATATATATTATAAATATCACCTAATATAGTATATATATATATATTAATATATTATATTATTTATATATATGATTATGCATACACTTTTTCGCACGCTGAGCTGCGGGAGGCAGACAAGAGAGGTGGGATGGTGGGCGGTCTATGCCGGGGCGAAGCCCCGAGGATAGTCGGTTACCTATCAGCCTCCCACCTACCACCCCCCCCTCATCTCGCCCCCACCCACCTCCTCAGCCCCACTCTATCCCTCGCACAACGCCACCCTTTCTTCCGCTCTCTCATCCTCCTCCCTCCCTAGACAAACAAAAATAAACAATACCATAATTATCCCCATCACTCCTTACATTGACGTCATGCCCCCAATATCCTCTCCTATACATTACCCCTCCCCAAAATAGAAACCATACCCACTTCTCCTACCACTCTGTTCCCTCCTATCTCCCCAGATGCCCCAACCCATCTTAACCATTCCCTTCTCCGCTCGTTCCCCTCCACCAACCCATCGTCCACTTCACATCTCTCCCCACACTCGCCATTCCTATCCTCTCCCTATTACTAATCCAACAAACCGCGTTAACTCACCCTTTCATCTCAAATACTTCCACTTTCTTACCTGGACTAAGCATTCAACCCCCACGTTTCACACCCCTACAACACCGCTGGTACACAAATTTTTACAAACATACTTATCTTAACTTTCTGTTATAAATCCCCCCCTCATACTTCTCTCAGACCACTCAACGCTCTCATTCCTTCTCCTACTCATGTTCTATGCTCCCTTCATCCCCACGCCCCGTTAAACCCAAATCACATTCCCTAAATATCTGTGTTAAAATTCTTTACTCTTCCAGAGGACACTACAACTCCCCCACTCGAACCTCTAACCCCTCCCCCTCCCTTCACTTTCCTTCCTCCTCAAACACTAACCCACTTACTCTTACCAGGATTATTTAAGCCCCCTATTTGTGTGGTACCGACATTCTCTCAAACTCCCTCAACCATCACGTACCTTTACCCTTCCGCGCTCTTCGCCGACTGTAGGACCCAGTATCATCCTGCAAAACAGGATCTATGTTCACTCCTCTTCTATCATTCCCATTTGTTCAATTCCCACCCCCCCTCCCTCCATCTCACCATCCTACTGCAAACACCTCCAGTAAACGAAATTGAAAGCCACGGCCGGATCATACCACCCCATGCCCATCCTCTCGCCACCCAATCATGCTCACTCTCCCGCTACCTAACACTCTTCACACAACATCTTAGCTTATCTCTTATGTAAAATGCGCCTGATACCTTTTACCTAATTACCCCCACTTCCATTTTCCCCCAACACCCTCCACAATTCACCCTCTCACTTAAATATGCAAAAAAAAATAAAATACAAAAATAACATAAATCTAAAAAACAAAAAAAAAAAAAACACAAAACAAAAAAAAAAAAAAAAACAAAACAATAAAAAAAAATAAAAAAAAAAACAAACAAAAAAAAACAAAAAATATTCCTCTCATCTTTTCATCCCAACACTCTAGTGTAAACACTTGAATTCCACCACCCTTTTCCCTCCCAAATCCTCCTTGTTTCTTCCCCCATTTTCTTCGTACACCCTCTCACTCCTCAATCAGTTATTATCTACGCCCATACACTTCCCTACCACACTTAAAAGACATATACCTCTAGTAGATTCCGCAACTTCCAGTCCTATCCCCTGTTTCCCCGTTATACAGGGGATAGAACCAAACAACCCATCCTCCCAATCGCTGCGGTACCACCACCACTCCTCCAAACATATATAGTATAACCTATTACAGCCACTCCTCCACCCCTATACCACCCTTCTGTAACATTTCCATTCTCACACCATTCCAGACCTGCCGACTTCCCTTTTTTTCCTTTACTCAAGGCGCCTAATAGATTTCCTCAAATTTGTATTTCATTCTTCGCCCCTCCCTCCTAATACATGTCCCCATCCCACTCATGCAATATTCTTCCTCCCCTCCCCCCCCCCACCTCATTCAATAGTCCACTACAATACTCCCCCCACCTCTTCCTTACCCTATCCTCTCCTCCTATCCACTCCCCATCTCCCCCCTTAATCCTCTCCCCCAACCCCCTCCTTCTTCTTCCTTTTTTTATTTATTACTTTCCAAAGACATCTTGACTTCCCTGATTCAAAATTTTCCGTCACCTTTCTACACCACTCATCTTTTGCTCTTCTTCATCCCCTCTCCACCCGCCCTCTTTGCTTTCCACTCTAACCCTTCTATATTCCTTCCAGCTTTCCTCTCTCCTACTCCCAACCATTTCACATAAGCTTCCTTTCCTTTTCACCACCTCCTTCACCGTCCTCACGTCCACCATTCGCTCCCTCCTTGCTGCTTGCACCGCACCCTTTTTACTCCACATACCTTCTAGCCTCTTCACATACTGGCCTCCTTAAATCTCGATTCACATCCCCCGTCCACCCCCCCCATGACGCCGCATCCCTCTCACCGTCCCACCTTCCTCACATACCTCTCCTAAACTTGCCCGCTTACACACCGTGGTCTCCTCCCAATTTTTCCACGCTTTATCACCTTCCACTCTCCTCTTTCTCCCCTTTCCTTAATCGTCACCTCTCCTCCCCACCCTTAACCTTGCAACCACCAAGTAGTGATCCGATATCCCCCTCCCGCCCCTCTAAATACAGTTACATCTAATAAGCTATTCTCTATCCTTCCCAGTTTACCACACAACATTAATCCAGACCGCCCCTCCCCCCCGTTAATCTCACTCTCATGTATACTTATGATGTTCACTTTTTTGAACCACGTATTCCCCACTATCATTCTTCTATCAACACACAACCCTAACAGACTCTCTCCATTAACATTCCTCTTCCCCTACCCCAAATGGTCCTATTATTTTTCCCACCCCCTCCCTACCCACTCCTGCATTTAAATCCCCCAATAGACAAATTTTATCCTTTACCCCAAAACTTTCCCAGCACTCATTCAAGCTCTCCCAAAAATCTTTCTCTCTCCTCCTCCCTCGCTCCATCACTGGTGCATATGCTACATATAAAAAACCCCACATTCCCCCCGAATTCAAAACCTTTACCCAACATGATCCTTGAACCTCAGCCTGGCTACACACCCTTACCTTATCCCACACCTCTTCCTCATAACTATTCCTACCCCTTCCCTCCCCTCACTCTCCGTTCACCCCTGATACCATTCCCCTGGTATTTTCCAAAATTCCATCCCCCTCCTTCCCTCAGCCTAGTTTCAGTTATCCCTCAAACACATCCAACCTTCTGTTCTTCAAACATTAATCCGCACTTCCTCCCTCCTTCACAATCTTTCGTTTACCCCTCTCACATTCATACACCCCACCCTGCTAATTACCTCTCTCTTCCCCATCTTTTCCTTTCTTCTATATCTATTTCACCCAGGCTGCACGTTTTATGGGACTCCCCACCCTAGGTACTTCCCAACACCTGAGGCCACCACCCCGCTCACCGAATATACCCAAAACAACCTAACAATAAAAGCTTAAAATGAATATTAAACATATAAAAATATAAAAATATAAAATATAAAAATATACCAAGGGTTGTAAAACCTCACATATCAAAAACCCCACACACCACATACATAGCACACATACATATACAATACACCCCCAATAATATAACAATAACAAAACAAATTTAAAAATGATAATTGTAAAATATAAAAGGTTATAAAACACTATTATTTATCTATAAAATTCTATCCTATTATTTAAAAATTCTTTTTAAAAATTGCCCATCAATAGAAATGTAGCCCACGAATACCGAATAACAATAGAAAAGGCTTAAAAAAATAAATATAATAATATAAAATATAAAAATATAAAAATATAAAAAGGTTAAAACCTACACCTCTATCAATTTTTTTAAAATTTACACCCGTTCGCAAACTTTACTTTCTATTAAAATCCTTATTTACTTATTTAAAATTAATATAAAAGATTAAAACCCACGATCTAAATATATATCTATTCCTACAACCCTTTTCTTTCTTTTTAAAATTTACACCCGTTAAAAACTTTCCTAATCTATTAAAATCTTTATTCAATTATTAAAAATCTTTAAAACACTCAAATGTAGAGCATATTCAGTCATAAGGATTTCTTCTTAATTTTTTAAATACCAATAATGTACATTGGAAGTATATGATTGGAGCGAGTGAATCGTAGCTCTCAAAAGAAATAAAAATAAATAAGTTCTGACGTGCGAGCAATTTAGCTTACACAAAAATGCTACTTTGAGAGTATGATAAATTGTTCCTTTGTGATGATTCACACAAGCATAGAATCATAGGTTCAATATTAAAAGTTTCATAAATAGGTTAAGTTTCACTCTTCTTCCGTGAAACGACGAAAATAGTACAGACTGGAGAAAAATATAATACACTGTTTTTTAGTCGCGAATTATATGTCTTAAAGATTTCTTCTTAATTTTAAATGCATAAATTGTTACAAATACTGTACACTGGAAGTAGAATATGATTAGAGCGGGTGAGTCGGAGCTTTCAGAAGAAATAAAAAAAAATATATATAAATTAGTTCTGACGTGGGGGCACTTTAGCTTACACAATAAATGCTACCTTGAGAGTATGAGTAAATTGTTCCTTTGTGATGATTCACACAAGAATAGAATGCATAGATTCAATATTAAAAGTTTCCTAAGTTGGTTAAGTTTCACTCTTCTTCCGTGAAACGACAAAATGTACCGACTGGAAAAATATTGTACACCGTTTATTAGTCGGTAAATATTTGTCAAATTTCGAGACAAATCTTGCTATGTTAATAAATTGGAAATATCGTAAACATAACTACTTTTCCAATAATCATAAGAAAATATATCAGTTACTTAAACGATGAATCATTAAGATTATCACAAAATCATTCTCACATTTGGTAACACTTCACTCTCAATCTTTAAAAGATTTGAAGCACCGCTCTTTAACACGTCCTGCTCCCTCAAGTATCAAGGCTCGAATATATATGATATATAATAATAAATATATATATAATAAATACATAAAAATATAGATATATATATATATATATAGGTCTATATATATATAATATATATATAGGCCGAGAGCAAAAGGCCTGAATGAAACCCTTAAAAGTTGTAGGATATTAAATTCATTTGCGCAAATTAAAAGTAACGCCGTATCCCGATACACGAAAGTGTGAAGGTAAGAGGAATGGAAAGCATGAAGGTTTTAAACTTTATTTAAGAAGCAATGAAAACATGTTAAATAAAAGGAGTTTATGCGACATGGGTTCAGAAGAATATAGAATATGGCGTGTTTCTAAATATTCCGTATAATGTTCCAATGACGAATAAGCCACCATAACAAAACAAAGTTAGAACAAAGAAGTTTAAGTTAATCGAAGATGTAAAACTCGTAGTGATTATGAGTTCTGTCTACTCCAAGGAAGACTCCATGCAAAAACAAAGAAATCCGACAAATTGTCATTGTAAAAATTCTAAAAATATCTTCCTCGCCAGAGGTGGAGGCTGTTCCAGCAAAGGATCTGAAATGGGGTGGAATGAGATTATAATGAAGAGGTGGTCAAAGGAAACAGTAAGAGGAAGGAAGATAATAGCATAAGAGTAAAAGAGTTGGAAGTTCAAGAGAGCATGATATTTCTAGTTAATTTCCACGAAAATCAGGGGGAAGCAATAACGAGCTCAATGTTTGTGTTTAAAAATGAGTTTGCCAAGTCCACCGATGTATCAAAAACTAGAGGAAATGCCTTGTCGGTGTCCAATCTGCAAACTTATCCAGATATTGATTATTCAGAGAAAGCTGAACACCACAAGAACGATATTTTAACTCAGATAGCAAAGGAGATTTCGAATGAAACAATTCAGTTACGAAGAGAAATCTCTCTCTCTTTCCCCTCTTCTCTCTCCTCTCTCTCTCTCTCTCTCTCTCTCTCTCCTCTCTTTCTCTCTCTCTTCATAATATATATATATATATAATAGACTATATATATAATAATATAATATATAAACTATATATATATAATATATATACATACTATATATAATATATATATATATATATA
>JABUQX010128934.1:0-20000 GCA_015478945.1 Trachelipus rathkii | reverse complement strand
CCCGCTCGTTGCCAGGAACACCCACAAATGGGAGGAAGCCCAACAGACCACTCAATTGTTTGCTGGGCGCGCCGGTAACATAGAACAGAGGAGCTGTGAATGGCAGGACAACGGTGGTTACGGTTGACCGGTCAAGGAACGACTGGAGAGCGCGCTCCGAGAATCGAAAAGATGGTCATAAATACCCCCACGGCGAACGGTTACTTGACCTGTCAACGCCATGGACATTGAGACACTATTAGTTCAGCTGAAAAACAGACAAATAGGATGGAAGGGTATGGGATACAGTGATGTCCGAAAACACAGCTGAAGCTCCCACCCCTTCCTCCGTCTTTGAAACCATCGGTTGAATACAACCGCTACTAGAGTCGCTAGGACCTCCGCTGTGAGACACAAAAGGTAATCACCCAAACAAGCACCGGGTGTGCCCTCGACTTATTCAAAGACGGGATCCCACTGCCAGAGAGCAGGAGGCGAGAGGGACCCACTTGAACGGTAGAGGTAAAAATCACATTGCATGACCGCTCGCTGAGGAGGTCGAGGAAAGCGAAGATCGAAGTAACAACCCCAGCAAATGGCCAATATTAAGGGTTGTGACGGACCACGCTCTATTATACGGTGTCAAGGCCCGAACGAGGGTGAGGAACCTGAAGACGATGAAACGCGAGCACGATGAGCTGCTCATCCAGCAGAGGATAGGGCATCCCCCGCCCTCCCACTCCAGGCTTGCCCCGGAGAGAACGGAATGACAAACCGTGGGCAATTCGCAGACTTCAGTCGAATGTTGTACAGAAGGCGGAGGTAGGACTGGAAAGGTCTGCCCATAAAAGGCACAACCATAGACCAGTTTACCCCACCAGCATGATTGTAAAGGTAGGAGCAATGGTCTCTGTCCGCACCCCAAAGTCATTGGAGGTGAGGTGTCGTAAGAGAATCCAAGGAACTGCGGCAATTAGCTTTGAGGAGAGTAACATGAGGAAGGTACGTTAGGCGCTCATCGAGCAACAGACCCAGGAAACGCACCCTCGGCTCCACACGGATAGGGGAGCCATAGAGGCGTAACATTGGAGGCCAATTGTAGCGACCCCTACGACGAGGATTTTCCCGGAAAAGCACGGCTGTAGTTTGCGACGCGGAGAAATAAAGCCACGCGCAGAGCACCAGGAGGAATCCTATCGATGGCAACCTGAAGTGGACGTTCCATGCAAGGAAGTTAGCTCCAGAGATGCTACAAGAGCAAGAGATGACATAGATATGGCTGAACATCAATCCGGCATGAAAAATCGACACACCATTGCAACCCAATAGCGAAAAGCAACACAGCTCAGTACCACTGCTCTGCGGCACACCTTCGTCCAGAACAAAACGCCTCGACAGCGTGGTACCCCAACGGACGGACCTGAACGAACGATCCGACATCAACAACCGAAGGAATAGGGGGAGTTGCCCCCTAAGTCCCAAGGAAGGGAGGCTCCGCAAAACCCACCTCCACGTGCTGTCATTCGCCTTTTCGAGGTCAAAGAGAACGGCAAGGTCATTTTGTTGGAAGCAAATGACTCAAACGAATGTCGTGATCCAACGAAGGAGAGGATCCCGGGTCAAGCGATGGCGACGAAAACCAAATTGGTAGTCGGAAATTGCATGGAGTTGCTCCAACGTGGGGACAAGACGGGAAGCCACCAACCTCTCCATGAGCTTACATGTATTACAGGTCAATGAATGAAATAGGGCGATGGTTAACGGAAGAAGTCGGATCCTTCCTAGGGTTTGGGAGTGGGGACAATATATGCAGTAGATCCAGACAGGAGGGAAGACCCCCTCCATCCATATTCCTATTCTATAAGCGAGAAGGAAGGGCAGTGGCAGATGGGATGAGCATGGCGAAGCAATCTTGAAAGGAGATGCCGTTTAGGGCCAGGCGGCTCCATCCTCAGTAAAAAGAATTAAGGCGTGTCTAGGAACCTCGGCCCTTGGTGAATAGCCGGTTGTATGAAAGGTCTGTTCTAGCCCAATCAGTAAAAATCACCCCCCCCCCCCCCCCCCCCCCGCAAATAAAAAAAACCCGCAAGCGACTAGAACGAAAAAGGTTCAGGATAACGGGAGCCGCTACTGATCAACACGACAGTGATGAACCCAAAACTCGTCCGCCACAACCCCGGGAGCAGAGATGACATTAGAAAGTTCGCGGGCCGTAAACGAGGATTATAGGCGGATCAGCATGCGTGTTTTCGTGAAAAAATATTTTCGCACCTTTTTCATAGGACCGATGCTCACAGCGTAAAAGAAAAGTTTAAACGGTGACAGCCGTACGCGCGAAAAAACTGTTTCCCGCGTACGGCGATTAATACGCCGGAAGCGGGCCGCCGAAGCCTTAAAAACAGAATCAAGTTGGTAGGTGTGGGAGTCTGTTTATACACGCTATACAACTTACGCTTTTCACGATTTAGCCCAGAGCTATTCCTGGTTCCACCACAGGAGGGTTGTGATTTCCGGATCCCAGAAGCAACGGGCGTATATAGCTCCGTTGCCGCCTGATAGTAATCCTCCTGAAATGCAAGTGAAGGCATCCTCCGCGACGGGAACACGTTTAGTTGCAGGGAAAGATGGGAACAAGTAAGTGGCCCGATGAAAGGAAGACCAATCTGCTCTGTCATAGCGCCAGCCATAATAAGGTGGTAGCTGCGGACTGGGCTGAAGGAGGTATCACGATAGGTAGTGTCACTACCACAGAGGAAAGACACCTTTCCCACCCAAAACGATCTAAATACGAGATGGAACACAACGAGACGCCAACACAGGAAGAAGTGCCTGTATCCAAACGTTCAAAGGTGGGAAGGCCCGCTGTTGAGACGAAACCCAATGAAAAAATTCCAAAAAATCCCACAAAAGATACGAGGTTAAAGTCACCGAGACAAACAATGGGCGGAGGGAGACTCGTCTTGAATAAAATCCGACGAGGTCTTTCCTGGTAATACTTACCAGCTGGGCGCCAGTACACTGAACACAGCGTAAAAGCGGCGCGCAAGATGGATACGAGCCGTCACGGCATGCAGCGGAGTAGAGAGTGGAAATGGAGTATAATGGACAACTCGTGAAGCAGAGATCGCTGCTCCACCTCTGTCGCTGCCACCAAAATTCAGGGAAATAGGAGGTTCCCTGTACCTAGAAGGTTGCAAAAGGTCACGTCACGAAGTTGCAACTACCTGTAACCGACAACACAGCACAACGAAAAAAAAAACACAAAAAAAAAATGGGCTGAGATCGACAAGTAATCTCTTGTAATTCCTTCGTAATTAGCAATATCCGAAGCGCCAGTTCCATTGGAGAAACGTGCCGTAAAACCGGGGAATCAACAATGGTTAGGACGATCCGTGACAATAGTCACGAGGTTTTGGGAGTGGCAGTCTTCTCAGAGGCTAAAGGCGCAAGGTCCCGGGCCGTCGGACGACCCACGACAGGAACCTCAAACCCCGGATAGGAGAGGAAGATCACGACAGCAGGGATTGTGTGGACCCCCTATGTTACGAGAGGGAATTCCTGGCACATACAGGAGGAGGCTCGCCAAAGATGGCGCGCCACAGTCCACATTCTCCACCATTTCGAACATCTCCAACCCCAGAAACGCACCCTGCCAAACTTCTTAGCAGGCTGGGAAAGGTGACGTGTCCCGCCAGGAGAGCCTAACACGAGGCTGGGAAGATGAAAGAGGAGGACAAGTAGGAATGGCATTAGGCGGGAGTGAGAAGAGACACATCGGAAGACGAGTGTAAAGGCGTCCGCAGGCAAAATCTCGGAAGCGGTCCGAGCTCAAGTAGAGCCAGAAGGCTCAGTCGACGGGTCCAAGTCAAAGGGAGTGGAGGAGAAGATGGCAGAAGGAAAAGACTCCCCTCCGTCCTTCCTGCGGTCCACTCAGCAGCCACACCCACCCTCAACCACCACATCGAAGCGGCGCCACGATCTACCCGGAAGGAAGACTGCAGAGCGGGGCGAGGTGTCAATCGGCACACCTCCACGACCTCCCCTGGGCGGGGCAAACAGTGTCAGCATCCGGACACACCCACCGGAAAGAGTAGTACCGAAGCAGATCCATTGTGGCCATCCAAAAAAGTTTCAGAATCGCTTTGAGTAATGCAGAAGCGAAGCGGACTTCGGCGGATTTCTACAGCAAAAACTATCAGAACAGCAGAGTCGGAACCACCGGTCCGAGATCGGCCACGCGCGTTGTCAGCGCGGCGAGCCCGTTCAGAAAGGACAGAGACAGGTCCCCCGAAGACAAAGGGATCCCTTCTGCTTCAACGAAGTCCGCCGGCCGCAATAAGAAGCAGTACGGATTCTGCCCTCGGAAGATCCGCCCTTGGAACGCCGACTCTCACCAAACCAGTTGAAGAGGCGACTGGTGTTTCCCGAGCGAAACAGGAAGCAGGGTGTTCCGTGAGGACGGTACAGGAGGCTCCGACAGCACAAGGACGTTCGCCATCGACCTCGAAACTGAACATTCGCTAAATTTCAGATATCCCTTGGGAAACTGCATGACCATCATACAAGGAGAGGACGCATGGAAGAAAGAGGGTCAAGATGTGTGTCGCGCGAAGAACGATGAATGGTCCGGCGGACCATTTCGGAGAGTTGGGGAGGACAATTGTCCAGACAGCCACGGAACACCGAAAACAGGTGATCACTGCAACCGCATGGGAAGGCCGAACGTCGAACGTGAAGCGCAACAAGTTATCCGGAAACACAACGCACGGGGGCGATGGGGCAACAAGCGGTATAAAGCTAATCGCCAGATTGCGAGTGGACGATTGCAGCTAGAATTAGAAAGACGGAAGATGTGCCAGCTTTCTCTCTCTCGCCCGGCGAGTAGTCTCTTGACGGTCATATTTAGGAATGGCGCACATGCTCCGGATTTCCTTCTGCAAGGCGAAAAGGGGCAGTGGACAGAGGGCTAGGTGTGGGCCCCTTGCAGTTAGGACAACATGGGAGGATCTCTTTCACAGTTCGGGTGGAGAGAACTGCCACCTGTCGGACAGATGGTCTGGGGAGAACGACAATTTTCTGGGGGTGACCAAATTATATGGCACTGAACATCTTCTCGGGAAGGCACATAGGCCGCAACCACGTGTGCATTTGGATAAACACCAAGTCATTTACTTGGAATGGAGGGAAAAGGCACAGAGAAGGTAAAGGGCAGGGTAAGGGTTCGTTCTTTGAGGGGTCCTCCTTACGTGGAGGTAACCGATAAACGTCGGTGATAGGCACGTGGTGAGCCTGTAAATGAGTAAGGATGTCATTCGAAGCATCGGAACAGAACTCCGCGCTATATATAAAGGTACCCTTCGACCTAGTTACGAACATCATCAGCGTTAGAACTGGATGAGCGAATCTTCCTCCAGATGGGATAGGGAAGCAAGGAAACAGTTGGCAGATCCCCTACGAGAGGCAGCACGAACCAAGAGGAACCGTTCCTCATTGGCGTAGCCTGTGGCTCAGTAGTTTGGAGAGCAGCTTCCAAAGCATCACTAAGGATGAGCTAGCTCACAGTAGTCAGGGGACGAGATGACGTTGAAAGTAGGTAAATAAAACATAAAGCGGGTAGTGAAATCAAGACCCAGGACCCCTGCGAAAGGAGCGGTTCAGAGAAAGTGACCTCGGCGTTGCTTTTATACTGGCTTTAGGAATAGGAACCCCGCTGATGCAGGGGCTCTTGGATGGCCAACGTAAAGATGGAGAGACAAGGGTATTTTGACAGGCCACAACAGCCTCACCTGGTTTAGACAGGGGCACAGTCCCTTGAAACGGACCCGGAATCGGAGGGATATATTTTGGGAATCTTTATTTCATAATCAACAAGGGCATCAAAGCCCCTGCTGGTCGCAGCCTGGGAACGGCCAGGGAGGGACGGGTTGGGGACCCGCAAGATGGTGATTGCCGCCTTTCTGGAAAACGGTAAACTTTTTTAGATTTTTCTTTCCACATGAAAAATACTCCTCTTTCAAAAAAACATCAGCACCGCAATTCAAAAACAGAATTGATGAATAGAAACAAATCCCAGCAGCGTAACCGCAGTAACCGCGCCCACCACAGGCCCAGAGCAAAACACCTCCTCCCTAGAAACCCCACCCCGTAGGGTGGGCATGGGTGTGGCCTCAGGAAAGCCCCCCGGAACTCCGCGTCCAGTTTCCAAGATGAAAAATAAAAGCCGTGCACCACACGGTAAGACGCGAAAGCCCAAGATTATGCGCCCAAGTGCAGGACAGCCTCCTCACTGGTTAGGCAAGGTTCGGGACCCCTACAATAGGCGGCTCGGAGAAAGGTCAACCGGTTTTTAACCTGTACCCTCACCCACGTAGAAGGAGGGCAAGACAGACCCATGACACACACAGAGACAACAACAGACCGGTAGCCACAGGACGCAGGACAAATGGGGAGACTCTCAGAAGAGAGAGATCAGAGATACGTAGGGTAGTACTCGTCTATAAAAGAGACAAACTGAGGAAAATCAAACACCATTTGAGGAAAAACGAAGGGAACTAAAAAAAGAAAATAATAATAAAAATATGGAAAAGTAACAAAAATAATAATAAAAAATATTGTCTGGTGAGTAGAAACCTCCTGTACATTGTCTAACCGCGACGCTATTGTTGATGGTTCGGGCAGTCCTGCGTCGAGCGAAATTTTTTCTCAGTCTTATTATTGCTAATTATGTCGCAAGAAGCCTGTTGTGCCTATTTTGGGGTTGCTTGACTTTGGTTGGAGTTGCTTAACTGTTAAACCCAGGAGCACCCCAGAAGATGGCCGTGTAGCCCCAGCAGAGGTCCCAATCACCCTTCTGTGGATTTATAAAAATATAAGTACCTTGTTTTAAAAGCGGTGATATCGAAGCAGGAGAGCTCACAACGACTTGAAAATTGGTCCGAGATTCCTTCTTTTCGGGAGGCGGATCGGTCTGGTGGTTAGAGCCTCCTTGTACATTGTGCTAACGGGCGACGGCTGTTGTGATGGTTTTCGAGTCCATGCCGAAGCGATTTTTCCGTCTTTTAATATATTATATATATAATATATATATATATATAATATTATAATATATAATAATATATCAATATATATATATAATATACTATATATATATATATAAGCAAAAAAATGCGTCTGCCTTCCCCCCAGACTATCGAGTGCCATATAATATATATAATAATATAATATAATAATAAATATATATAACTATAAAATAAATATATATAATATATATATATAGTAATATACCTCTATATATACCAAATAAATATATATATATAATTATATATATATATATAATATATAAATAAATATTATATACTATAATACTATATATATATATATAGCTAATATATAATATATATATATATATATATATATATATATATATATATATAAAGGGTGCCTTTTATTTGTTCCTCCTCCACCGGACAAGATAAGTCACATAGTTCAGTATGGAGTGTTCAAAACTGAACGAGGCAATCAACATATTCATAGGAGTATCAGATGATGATTCAGAGTCATTTGTGTATAGTTATTAGGGTCCTATTTTATGGGTAAGTGAAACGACACCATGAACATTGGAAAAGTACATCATTGGCCCCCTCAACTCGCTGAGGTTGCTTAGAATGTCGGGCTCGTTAAGATGTAGCAGTAAGCGAGTCAACGGGATGCTCATAGGCGAGGTTTCAGAAAGTCCGAACCCGATATCGCATTGAGTATATTTACTGAGGAGGGTTGGCTACTGGCTAGCTTTTCTCCTGAAGTGCGCGTATTGGACTGCCTTCTGACATTACCTAGTGTCTAGGGGGAGACCAGAACCGACTAGCTGTGGGTGGAATGGTTAAGTGTGATCGAGGATTTAGTTGTCGATAATGGTTAGTGGAAGATAGTGAAATGTACAGACCACTAGGAGGCGCATGGACTTCTACTAGTTCTCACAACATAGGAAACGGATAAAAATTCAGGCGAGATTCGACAGGTGGTGGTGCAAGTCATGTCCGGAGAATTAGATAAGCAGTTGGCTTTGGAGAAAAGCAATTATGCTCTAGGCGATGTATGAAGCTCATGCTAGAATTCAATGATAAGCAGTTAGATTTGACAGTGAATATATGTCGGTGCATGTGGTTGAGTGTAGTAATGTGGGGGACAGAGGGTTTTCTAGTAATGACTGGAGTTGTAGCTGAAGAAGGATGGTATGAAAGTCTTTCTTTAGCTCTGTGGTCTACCTTTTGCATAATTCCACAATTTCTTGTTCTAAAGGAGAATGATAATGAACAGAAGTGGCAAGATGGGTCCCTTTGTACTTCGGGTAGCAAAGGGGGATGTCACAAGAGGCATGTCGGGTATTGCCTAATCATGGGCAGATCATCTGTAATCTTTTTTCATTATGGGCTACCAAACTTTGACATTACTGTAAACATCGTCCGGGTGCTGTAGGAAGGGTAGGTAAGTAAACAGTGTGCCACCATCGTAACAAAACAAATAATCATTTTGTAAGCGCCGCCGCCAGGGTACAACAGTTAAGTGTCAACAAGCTAGTTCTTGGGTTTTGGCTTTGGTCAGGAGCTTACTTAATGGGAGGAAAAACGTATGCGTCAGGAACTTTCCTTTGCAGGTAACTCAGTATAGTAGCTAGCTCATCAGCCTTAACTTCAGGGGTATTGCAGACTACCCATAAATGTCGCTTGTTCCAAGAGGGAACCGTTCAGGGACATTTGTGTCAAGGGCATCACTTAGTAGGAGAGGGCTACACGATTAAGTCGAGGAAGAAAGACTCCTTCCTAAATTCACATGACACACCACAAGAAGCTAGAGTTTATGCACCCAAGAATACAACAGCTCATCAGTGGTTACCTAAAGGCCCGGGTTCCCTACAATGAGTGGTCCGGTCAAAGGACCAGTTTTTAACCTGTACCCTCATCAGTGGGGGATGATTAGGATGAACCCAAGATTAGTAACACCCAAAAGGCCATAAGGGCCTGGTGAATAGAAAAAAGGGGGGGTTGTAAGACACTCTTAACAGAGTGGAAGTACGTACGACAGTATGTAAGGGATGGAGGAGGAAACGTAACCAATAAAATGAAAAGGTGGGAATCCATATTTAAGTAAAAATTTTTTTTTTTTTTTAAAGGTTAAAACGTGTTACTCGATATTCATAGGGGATATTTAAACTCCCTCACCAAGGTAAAATGGGCCCGTATCGAGAGAATTCAAAATATATATAAAAGGAGTAGAAATAAAACTAATTATTTCACTATTAGCTATTTATTAAATACATCTCAAACACGACTGGAACCTTCTAGAGAAAATTTTTGAGAATATTTTTTTTGAGGATGACGAGGCAGGCGCGTTACAAACGAGAACTTAAATCCTGCTTTGCTTTTCTAAAAATTTCATTTTTTTTTTAGCTACCGTACAATAACTTCTTACAATATATCAAAGACAATAACAATTTCCTACTATATATATAATACTATATATATATATATAACATAGTAATATAATAATATATAAATATAAATATTATATAAATATTATATATATAATATAATAAAATATATATAAATATATAAAATATAAATAATATATATATAATACTATATAATATTATATCATATTATTATAATTATAATAGCAAACATTAAAATATATACTAATATCAAAGAAATATATATATATATATATAAAATAATATATTATATATAATAATGACAAATTAATTTACTATATTATTATTCTGACAATTTTCGATTTTGCCCAGATAAACAACGTTAAGATTTTCAATAAGAAGTAATTTCAATTTAAGGGAAGGGTAAATTCTTCATTTAACTAATACAACCCCAAAAGAGGGGGAAAAAAAAATTTCTTAAAAAAATTACTAAAGTTTTTATAAGAAATTCTCTTTTTTACATATTAAAAATACAAATTTTTTCGACTTAAGTCTTTTATACACTTTGTAATAAATATGCTGATTTTCTACATATTTTTAAACCTGGTAATAAACTATAGCAATTATTTGATAAGGGGAAGAATAATTATGATATGAAATGGATAATTTTGATTCAAAATGAAAAAAATAGTAAGTTCTTTAATAGCTGGTATCTCTTGGCTAAAATTTTGAAGCTTTCCTGAAACTCAAAAAAAAATAGTTGAAACAAAATTAAAAATCATGAATATTTTAATGTTGAGGTTTTATTTTCAAAATTTCACCTTAAAGCTGGACTGTAACGAAAGAAAATATATAACACTAAATTAGAAATGATCTAACTTCAACCTTGTTTCATAACATCAAGTCGGTTTTTATGTTTAGAACTTTGAAATCAAATAAGATATTTTTAAACTTTACTCGGGAATATTAATAACTTTCAGAGAGAATGAACATTAAAATTTGGGATACTTACTGTTTATAGACCAGTTTTTCATTACGAGAGAAAGACAAAGATATAAAGTTTTAAGAATTTTTTGAGCAACATAAATCTCTCGCTTTTCTTGCATAGAATACCAGGTTTTACTTTTACGGGAAGGAAGATTCGATCGAAATTAAGACCCACAGACCCTATAAATATTGTATAGATTTCAACAGAATTCCCAAATTTACACTTTAGAATTGGGCAAAAATGTAAGACCAATTAATTATTCATTTGAAATCAGTCTGATTGTCTTTCATTTACCACATAAACTGTATATATCAGAGTTTTTGAAACAATAAAGAACAATAAACTCTATATAAACTTTATAAATACACTTCAACAACGCTATTTTTACATTGTACATTATTACTAAATAACAAAGTCTTAGCCAAATTTACGGTGAAATCAGTACCTTTAAAAAATGTATTAAAAATGAAATAAATTTTGATATATATATTATATATATATTATATATATATAATATAATAAAAATAATAAATATATATACATATATTACCTATATATATATAAATAATATAAATAATATATATTAAATACTATATATAAAATAATAACATATATATATACTATAACTATATATATATACTATAATATAATATCATTATATATATATATATAAAAATATATATATATATATGAGAAGTTAACATGGAAGAACAGCAGTTGCTTTAAACTTATGTTTATCTTGTTAAAATGATTGGCAAACCGATTAATTTACAATAATTATTGTAAAATTTGATAGAAAAGATTCAACTATTTCAAGATCAGAATAGCACTGTTGTAATTATTTCAATGGGGAGGGAGAAGATTAAGGTTGAAACATATTGCAACAGTTAATTATAGTATCATTTTTTTTTTTATTCTACTTATATTCTTTTAATTGTTCTACATTTCTGATCTAATTTTCATTTTTTATTTTATTTCTGACTATATTTTAAATCGTTTTGATAAATAAACGTGTTTCCATTCATTGTTGAGCAAACTTTAATTAATACAAACTTTTATCTTAAGTATTTAATTATGAGGATGCGAATATCTTTTCTACCCAGGAATTATATTACACTATTTTAATATTACAAAAGAGAAAATGGTTAAAAAGAAAAAAAATATATTTTTAACATGTATTACAAATAACTTTTAAGAAAGCACGTCTATAATAAAAATAAAGGAATGGCTGAAGATTTAAAGAAAAAATTAATAATGGATTTTTTACACCATTTTATTTACATAAATTACAAATTTAAGTTTTTCTTGAAAGTATTATTTCAGAAACCGTCTAAAATTAAGATGTTGATCACACTATGACAAAGATTATTCAACTAAATATAAAACCTACAAAACTTAATCATAAGTCTTTGGTTGTAACCTATAAATATTTAGCATTCAATTACAAATACCAAATTAACTATTAAAAGTCACAGTACAATCTGAAATAGACCCATGAAGGGACTGAGAACCAAACCAGTAGTAGCAAGAGACAAGAGAGTTCTTTTACACCATAACCACCTCCAAGAAGCTTCAACAAAAATAATTATTAAGGAAATAGACATTATTAACGCTATATTGATCAGATAGAAAATTCATTTTCTTATTAAAGCTTCCTTTATTATAATAGTCGTAAATTTTTATAT
The DNA here is from genome assembly GCA_015478945.1 of Trachelipus rathkii. Lineage (NCBI taxonomy): Eukaryota > Metazoa > Arthropoda > Malacostraca > Isopoda > Trachelipodidae > Trachelipus > Trachelipus rathkii. The sequence continues at coordinate 7,921 of JABUQX010128934.1, read as the reverse complement.
ATCCCGCATGGATGAAGAAATTTGTTGGTTGCAGACATATTATCTATACGTGTATAGCATTAGCTTATATTAATATATATATATATATATATAATAATATATATAGTTAATATTATAGAAAATAAGTATTAGTATATATATATAATATAAATATATATATAGTAATTATAATAGTAAAAACTGTAATCCCCCATATATATTTTATATCTTAAAATATTTTATACATTAGAATGGGAAAATATATATATAATATATATATATATATATATATTATATTTAAAAAATTGCCTACTGTACAAAATTTAAATCTTCACAACCCATAACTTGATAGCAAATAATCATAAATAAATTTATATCCAGAATACAAAATAATATAGCTTCAATTGCACTAACATCAATAGCAACTTAATACAATCTCTGTCTGCACAAGTATTATAAAAATGGTACTCATCCAAAAAAATTACAAATTTTAAATGATAAGTTTACACCACAATAGGAAAATATACATATAAATATTAAAAAATTTATAAAATAACAAAGATGACCATGATGCGAAGTTAACAGAATAGAAATACACATAAAACCGTTAGTCTTTTAACTCTAAAAGAAATAAATAAATAAATACGATTTATAAAAAAAAGAATTTCACTTTATAAGTAAGCACATTAAACATTAAAGATCTAGAAAACCGAAAAACGGTATTACAACATAATTTATAAAGTCATCTGCCAACCAATAACAAAAACAACTTAATAATTTAAGACAGAAAAATGCTAGTTTTCATTTCGCCACTAAAATGTTTCATTTTAAACAAATATAATAATAATTAAAATATTAATAAAGAATATTAAAGAAATCAGATGTCTTCAATGAAGAAATTGTTGAAAAAGTAAATTGCGATGATGAGTCTAATGAGAATTTGATGTAGAAATAAATCCAAAAACTCCACCTTTGAATAAAGAAGTAATTGGCGAAGAGTACGAAACTACTAGTTATGATAAGACAATGGTGGAACAAAGGCCACGTTAATTAATAAAAATCGAACTAAGGAACTCACGAATAAATGGTTGAAAAGCTATCCTACAACACCACTAAATATTAAACTTTAATACCAACCCATAATTTAAAAAACACGTTCCAATCACTACTTCCAGTGTCATACATAATATCTTCGACAAAAACTCCAAATGATAATAGTCAAGCTTTCAATTTTTCATTAGGTCTTGGAAGGATTTTGGTGGTCCTAGTGGCAATTAATAATCAACTAGACTGAGAATTTGAATGACTATACTTATTACACAGATTAACTTATTTAGTATATTACTTCTTATTTTCAGAACAACCTTAGAACTTCATCTACTGATTGGGGAAATATATACTTGGTATATTAGTAATAAAACAGTGAAGGACAAATACGATTACCAACTAATTAGAATTTGTCAAATAACCTAATAATAAGAAAAATATCTTACCGGATTGAGACGATAGACAGTAATATTTGTATAGTTCGTCTGTTGGTGGATTTCAATTTTCTCCGTTATGTTTGATGTGCTGAAAACAAAATAACATCGTTAAATATAAAAGATAAATTATTATCAATATATTTAAGTAGACGGATGTGAAAGTTAGCTTGGTCATAGAGTGAATGTTTAGTATATGAAAATCTTATCTGTTACTCTAGACAACATATATGATTATAGAATTAAATTAACCGTAGAAGCGGGTCTATATATTTAAAATATTCCAGCATTTGGAAGATCGGAGAGAAGCAATTCTGTAACAGATATCTTGAGACCCTCAGTCCAGACTAGACTTCGGCCTCTCAATATAATTATTAACGTTATTATTGAATAGACTATTAAGCTACATATTCAAGTCCGTATAATATATAGACCTGTATAGTAAGGATAACGTACAGTATTTGACTTAATCAGGTTCAGATTTGTATTTATAAATATCTGAAGTCAGTCTCTCTAAATAACTTTTATTACACATTTTTTTTATCCGCGGCAAAGCCTCGTAATAGTAAATAAGGCCGTTCCCATTCTTCCATTTGAGATATGATAATTGGGTTAAAATTTACCTTATGCGGCATTTTAAACAAATTAATAAAATAAAATAACCGGAGGAGGAGCCTTATACTAATATTCATGAAGATCATTCAGACTCATCATTTTGACTAAGTAATTAAGATTAGGATAAAGAAATAAATACATAGCGTAAAATATTTTACAGATTCTTAAATGGGAATAAAATATAAAATTCATTTTAGTATAGGAATTTTTTAGGTAGGAATAAGTCTCGAATATTTTTGTAAATTTCTTGTGGACTGCACCGCAGCTTCTCATACCAGAAATAGAGACAGCTATGAATAGGATGCTATACGGAATAGCAGATTCTACACCGCTTTTAAAGATGTTTTTAATTGCATTTAATTTAAGTCATAAAAGTGAGGAAAATAGAAAAAAAATGAAAGCGTGTGTTAAATGAGATTATATTATAAACCTCAAAAGTCCTTACCTACAAAATAGGCTCGATATCTGTACAGAATATATTATATTATGTAATCAGGTACCTCACTAAATCAGGAGAGTAAAAGTAAACAAGTGCTTAGATGAGTAGTTTTAACTGTAATGAGCGACAGTGTAAGGAGAGTGATGAAACAATTCAACAGAAGGCAAGTATTGGAGAGAGTCAGTTAACGTAATAGTTAATAATATGAAAAACTTTTAATTCCACATTTTCAAGTAAACTTGCTTTAAGTTTTGAGGTGCGTACTCCATACAAGGGCGAACAACACCCTTATACAGAGGAAGCAACTTGTGTATTGTGAAGAAGTTAGGAAGATGACTCAGAACTCCTAGCCACTCAAAAGCTAGCTTAGTGAGAGAAATAATTTGATCCTTCCTAGAAAGATCACGTGACCCTTCCAAGGAAGATCACGTGATCTTTCCAAGAAAGAAAAGGAAATACAAAAAATATTAGGAAAAGGGAAAGGTCTGAGTTGTGTTTTTTTCAAAGAAGATATTTTAGTGTGTAGAAGATTTTGAAGTGTAGATAGAGAAAGGAACCGAGTTTTTGAGGAATTAAAAACTACCATATATTACTCAACTAGAAATACGAGAAAGACTAGAGGTTAGTCGTCCCAAGGCCGCCCTCCCTAGCAGTTGCTATTCGAAGTCAAAGGGTTTTGAAGATTGGAATCGTCAGCATAAGAGTGTATAGGTGATGAAATAACTGATAGGTCATTCATTGAAAAAGTAAAAAAGTTGGGGATAAGACGGAGCCCCGAGGAACACCAGAAAGAACAGTGGTCATATACAGCTATTACTTTAAAAGACCGAAAAGGAAATTAAAGAGAAGATTAGATACTGAAAAAAGAAAATTTTGTAAACCAAACTTTGTGATAGACTCTATCGAAGGCTTTCGATATTTCAAACGACACAGTTGGAGATCAGCCGAAATGAAAAACAAAGGAAAAAAGGATTAGAGAGAAGGGAAAGATTACCAGCAGATCGATGCTTGCCAAAGCCATACTTAGTGATCAGAGATAAGATAAGAGAATAAAATGTTTCCAATCTTTCCTATTAAGAATAGATACGAAAACTTTGAAATGAACGACACATGTTGAATGAGCTGACGTTTCAAACCGGAATGGAAGGTTGAAGTGGAAAGAGACAAAATAGTTCACCAAGGCAGAGTGCAAGCACAGAAGCCCAAGTTTTAAGGCTTATAGAAGGAATGCCATCAGAACCAATTTACCTTCTCAGTTTTAATCTCAAGATAAAGTAGAAATCACAAATTTAGAACCGATTACATTATTAGTCCTTAATTAGTATGAGGGGGTGCGGTGGAGAAAATATTACGGCCGAGCGAAATGGGAGAGAGAAAATATTACGGACGAGCGAGATGATAGGGAGAAAAAGTGTAAGTCTCATCGTTTTTTTCAAAATGAAAGAAAATTGACGCACTGCCGGAAGGTGACACGACGTAATGACTCATGCACGTTTCTTTTCAACGGAAGACACAGGAGTAATATTCAGTGGTACGGAGAAAAGATTTTTTACACTATCTGGGATACAAATAGGTGTGTGGTGCGCCGAGCTATCTCAGGTTGCGCAGACGGACGCGTAATCATCCATTCTGAAGCGAGGTACTTGTGGCTACCAACCGCGACAATAAGTCCGACAGTCTCAAACCAAGGGTGTTTATCGTAATTTAGTTGAAAATAAGAAATATTATTGCGCATGTACCGCGCTCCCACTAGAGCAACAGATATCATCTCGGCATGCATAGCGCTCCCCAGCCAAACCATTCCCCGTAATCAATTCCCATGCGGAAAATCACCGAAGGTAAGGATGCGTTACTTTTCAGCATGACTTAGATGCAAATAGAGTATAATGGAGGTATTGCGCGAGACGGATCAAGGCCGTGCGAACGCATTTACACACGACGCTAAGGAGACAGCGAGTGGGGATATATAAAAGAAAAAGACGTCTAAATCACGCTAGGGCGTTAACTCCGCAGCCGAGCGCATACACGCGCGATCGTGACAGGTAGAATAAGCTGACAATATCTTTCTTGCCGCCAGGCTCTACGTGTCAACATCAAACTCGACGCGACAATGAGCTACGGAACGCCGAAGCTACGTCAAAGAAACTGTAATCTAGGGAGAAATAATTAAATAATAAAGGGAAGTCAAATCGGAGGGTAAATACAATAGAAGCATGTATATAAATTACAACGATGAATTTTGAGGTAATAAAGAGAGACTGAGATAAGAGATATGTGCCATATTTAATTTTCAGTTATATAGTTGTCAATGAAGGAGAAATATATAACAGAATGATGATATAATAGTACTATAGATTGGTATGTGTATTAAAAGCACAGGTAGGCACAACATAAGTACATTATTTAAGTAAGTAAAGGTTTGCTTAATCAGAATGAATCTACTAAAATTCCTGTGCGTTTTTCAGCATATTAGAATTAAAGAATGAGAAGTAATCTTTAATAGGAGGTTACTCTCGAAAATATTTTCATCAACACATCTTAAGTTAGTAATATCATATTAGTGTGATGCATTTTGACCATACTGAGAGAGTTATAGTATAGCGCTCATTATTACTAATTTCCCGAGCGAAATGAATAAACATAACTCGAATTACTTTGTATTAAAACTACTATGTTGCTAACAACCATTTGGCCGATTCTCGTTAAAGGAAAAATAAACTAAAAAGCAGAGGAAGAGAAATCATATTCAAAAACTATAAGTGGACAATTATTAGTTTTCATAATAAAATGTTAAGACGTTAAAATGATTGAACACAATAGCTGGAAAGTCTATATAACAAAAATGCTTTAGGACATAAAAATAATGCGTAATAAATTACCTCTTCATTCTTTCTACGGAATCTTATTTTTTCTAGACAGACTATCAAATCAACATTATAACTATAAACATCGGATGGGGCAGGCATCAAACCACTCCTCCTTCCTCTCTTCCTTCTTCTTTTATGAAGCGAAACTTACCTGCTGGATGCATTCCTCGCATTGTTGGTAAGGTTCTGAGTAATGAGAATGAATCAACAAGACATATGCACCTAAAATCACAACAAAGCAATATATTGACTAAGCTTATATAGAGTGACCCCCCAAAGATAATACTATACAACGATAGTTAAAAGGTTGATGGGGTTTCATTGGATCTATTATACTGATTCTCAATAGTAGAACATGTGAAAAAAATCAACATTAAAATATACTTCATTATTCTAAAACTAAGTTGATAAACTAAACATACTAAGCTAAATGATAGTACAAATAAAATAAAAAAGGCAAAATCATATGAGAAAATAACCACTCTGCGATATGATAATGTATACACACTTAAATAATATATATGAGCAAATTTTTACAATTGCTATTAAAAGAAAATAAATATAAAAAAGTATTTAATTAATTATCCCAAGTATGAATATTACATAATAATTGAATTGACATAAATATAAATGAAAAATGATTTGGTAACTAAAGTACTACGTTATACTCAATCCTCTTAATAAGTGGTATCATTACTTACCCAGACACTACAACAATAAATCACATAGAGCATTTTCTTTCTATCAAACTTTTAGGAAGACAACTGAGAATTTACCAATAAAGATGCTCTATAATCATTATTATTACTACTCGTATCCGCAGCTACTTGTCCCAAGTAACTTCAGCATAATAAAAAATAACTCAAACAACAATAGGTAACTCTGATAAATTTAATTATATCTACTTCGGCAACAGTGGAGATAACATTGCATCTACATCATATTCATGTAAGATTTTGACATATCTCATTTCGATACATCTCAATGCGTCATAAATTTCTTGCGAACGAGCATAGAGTAACGAAGACAAGCCACCATACAAATTACGCGGCTGGGTTTGGAACGGCCCAAAGTTTGTTCCGGATCCTTAATAGTGTATAATTTCCGAAAGTGGATTGTGATTTTGATCAGAAATGTGCTATTATGGATCTGCGAAGAGCATTGTTAACTTAAAAGAGTTAAATCATCGGGTGTATAAATGTGATAAGTACATGGAAATAATCTGAAGGTGAGAGACCAGGGGGGGCTGAGGGTGTATAGCTATATATAGAAGAGCTTTGAAACAAGAAAGGCGGCTAACAATTAAGACTATATGATGGTATTACTACGTGTAGCAAATTTAGCAACCGAAAAAAACTCTAACATAGAGTCAAGATAAGGCTTATTAAAAGGATAATTTTTGTCAAGTTAAGTAGCATGATGGATTGGTAGTGGACAGTATGAAACAGCACCTGCTCATTATCACGTGAGAGCTTATATTCATGACGCACCAGTTTTTAATTTAACTGAAATAGTAATCGCGATTTGATATTGTGGAAGAGAGCCTAGGAAAGAGCCTGATGTGATAAATTTGGGAACACAAAGAGTGCTCAGCAAACTGACAATTGATAAGCTGAAGCCCAGATATACTAAATTGATGAGTATTAAGTCCCATATGTTAGGGATCAAAAGCGTGCTACACAGATTTAGTTTTTCAAGACTCGCACTTTAAACTTATACTGTGGTTTCCATTAAAGTGAGAATTAATGATTGATGATGCGACGGGCGCGCTGGATTGGGGAGGTAGTAGCAGTGAATAGCCGCGAAACAAAAGGATTAAAACCTAAGGAGCTGAGGTATGTTAATGTGAAGAGGCGACCCAGTCTCCCTATGTTCTGATAGAACATATAATTCCTTAGACGAGGCGATGTTACGAATTCTCATCCTGTCTGGTGCGCACGTGTAAAAGGAGACAAGAGGTAACAGTGGAAATTTTTTGACGCAACCAGCATCGCATGCTAGAATCTGTTTGGTAAAGCTTGATTCAACGCCCAATTTTTCGACTGGTTGGATATCACAATATAATGTTGCCCGCTATCCTCTACGGCATTCGATATAAATATATAGATAGCGAGGGATTTTGAGCTGTTAATTGTCTTCGCCCACTTCATACAGCAAAATAAATTGAGTTAACATCTATTTTATATGGAAGGGGAAGTTGGATGAGAGGTCATGCAGTAAAAAGTGTTACGAGAGTGTGTAGTGTGAAAGAACCTGACTCGACCTGAGGGACCCGCCATTATATATTTTGTAACATACGCGGAGATAGTTGAGAATGACCATTGAATGACTCTGTTTAGAAACAAAATGCTCTAATTAAAAGAGAACCGGCCCAGGTTGAAATGATGCTGTATCACAATTTTTTTGTTTAGACGTTTATTGCAACAGAAAACACAATTACGCTAAAGAGGGGGGGAGCCGAGACAAGAGTAACAGCATGTATCTGGTCTGCCTCAAACATCCAACCCATAGACACACCATGGTCGTTCTGAATAGCGGTT
>JABUQX010128933.1:25000-30733 GCA_015478945.1 Trachelipus rathkii | reverse complement strand
AGGTTCTCTAAAATAGGCCCCTAATCAATTACTATAATTATTAACAATAATTTTTTTATTTATTGTTGTTTTGTTACATTTGTCCTAAGCCAAAATTTGACGAGATCCAAACAAATGTAATCCTTTATCAGCTGAAGCTATTGTAAGTTTGAGATTTTTTTATGATTTTTTTTTTTTTTTTTTTATTTACATTTTCCGCACTAATCCTTGCCGACCCAGCCATTTACCCAGCATTTGGTTAATTCCTTTTTCTGGTAGCTGTTGTAGGTTTTTGAAGATATGGATTGGGCTTCTTTCTAGAGGTTGACCAAATAATTAATAATTTGTCGTTAAATAAATAATATAGGAGAGTTAGATAATAAATATAATATATATTATATATATATAATATTATATAATATTTATTATATATTATAGAATATGATTATATATATATAAATAATTATTAAATAAAATATAATTTATTATAAATAAACCATAAAATATATAAACTATAATAAGTAAAATAATATATAAATATTATATATATATTTATGAAAATTATTCAATATAATGAGATAGAATTGAAGAAAATTATATATCATATTTATTATGATAGCTATATTATATATATTTATTATGCATCAATATCTTTAGATTGTGAAATTTCTTATTATTTTATTATATTATTTTATATTAGTTCAGTCTGGTTTTTGTTCTTTTCATTTTAGTCTCTATTTATGTATTATGTTTTTTTACAATAAAACGTTATTTAGAGACGTTACAGTAAAACGGAAATACATGGCTGGAATGGGCAGTGGTCCAATGTTAAGGGTCCTGGGAAAAAAAAATAAGCGGACCCATATATATCATCAAAAACAACTTCTAATAAATGCTACAGACAAAAAGGCGAATACAATTTTTGGAATCCGTTGGTAAATATTATATTCACATAGGAAATTGTAAAAAAAATTATAATAAAAAATAATAAAATAAATAAATAAATTTAGTATAAATAATTATATAAGTAATATGATTAGAGAAACTTCGTCATTCGTTAGCCTTTTATTGTACAACTCGTAATAATAAAATAAGAACTTTTCTATTTAGGAATATAAGTCATTTTTGATTTACTAAAGTAATAAAAATACCTCATAAAGGTGATATTAATAACCGCACGATAGGGCAAGTGATAGTCCGGGGTACTTTCACTAGGTCCTTTACCTCAGAGAATTAACGGTTGTAGATACATTAAATCCCCCCCTCATCAGGGGGGTATAACCACCCGGAATTCACTAAACGCTCTTATTGGTACAATATGGGTGTCCGAGGTACTCCTCGACTCCCCTCCCCGTAATACGGTGATTATATTGGTGAAAAATCATAGGATAATTACTACCCCCCTATATTGATCCCCGTTTATATGCTTCGAACCCCCTAATGGTTTGACCTATTATTAAAGTAATAAAATCTCTAATCATTAACTTTTAATATAAGATACCTAACTCATATTTTAAACTCGAGAGAAAACCCATATTAAATAAAGAGTCTCATCTAATAGTAGCCTCTATTTATCAATATCTTTAGACTATATTATAATATTTAAATCTTTAAACCCAATCAAATTTAATTTACTATACATATTATTATTTGTAAAGTGATATTATCACAACCAATTCTTTATTGCTTGGAACATTAATTGTTCAACCATGAAATTTCCCAAAAAATGGATTCCTTTCTGCCGCGAGTATGAGTTGTATTTTTGGAAGAATTTAGTTTTGTGTGTGCCTTCGGAATGGTACATCTGACGTCCAGGACCTAAAAATTTGGGACCAGGCTCCAGGCAAATGAGTATTTCCCGTCTATACTGGTAGACAGTTTTAGATTAGTTTAAGGAAATTGATGGAACGGGCGAAATCCAAGACACCTGGCGGCCTTTTTACTACATTACCCCGATTAAGTATATATAGGTGTAGTAAAGGTATTAGTTTATTTCGGTAGAATGGATACTACCCCGCGACAACTTCACCATAAATATATATATACCAAAGAAAGCGGAGATTAGGTTCCTGCGAGACTCATCCCCGGAGGGGAGGGAAATTATGCCAACCCCGTAAGATTCCCCGGAAAAAGACCGAGACAGACCCCGACTCCTTGCCATCGTGTTATCTTATTATATAATAGATATATATAATATTATATACCATTTAGTAGTGTATAAGCGTATTAAGAAATAGTATCTTTACGTAATAAAAACGATAAAAAAAAAAAAAAAAAATATATAGATCAAAAAATTTTTATTTAATATTGAGAGTACTCTTATCTAAGTAGGTCCAGCTGTCGTGTAAACGAAAGAGACCACAAGAGTATTAATACTCAAAACGTAAAAAAAGGTCTCATTACAAACACAAGTATAGCTCGTAAAACGTAATAACAAATCATTTTTACATATAGGGTATTGTGGGAATATCTGGGAAGCACAATAATAGTTGAATGTGTCGGGGTAAAAAAAAATAAATAATTAAATAAAAATATATAAATATTTATTATAACAATAATATATAAAAAATATCACAATAAAAACTATCAATGAGTCTACTTAGCGTTGTGTAGTACTGCGTGTCTGCGAGTACTTTTTGATAAAATTTTTTGAGTTATATACAAATTGGTTCAGCAAAAAAGAAAAAAAATTATTGTTAATAATGTATACTTAGAATATCGAGGAGAAAGTCATGCCTATATTGTAAGACCTTTTTAATCAGTATCGCTCGTGGAAGAAATCTGAGACGGTCCAAGTTAGTAGAAAAAAATAGGGAACGATAGGAAGAACCTCTAGGATGCCGCACGAGGGCAAGGATCTGAGGCGACGGTGACCGTCTTGAACGACAGTGGAAATATCTTTCCCTGCTCTCTCTCCTGGGGTGTTCTATTTTTCGCAACCTCTTTGCCCTCTGTGTTGGGGTAGTTGGGGTTCGCTGGGTTGCTTGCTTTTTCCGTTCTCCTCTCTCCTTCTGGGTATGTTGTGTATTTTAATTACGGCTCCTCGTTCCGTGCTTCTCAATGCACTTCTTTTACTAGGGTCTCCTCTGGTTTATCTGTTTACATTTAGAGATGTTTTGATATTTTATTTTTTTTTTTTAAATTATTATTTGATATTTTTTTATATTTGTATTATTTTTTTTATTTTTTAAATAATGAATAGTATTTAAAATCATAATAATATAACCGAAATAGTAAAAGACATATGAAGTCAGATGCCCGAAAAGGCACAACAGGAACAAAAAACGTAGAAACAGTACACACCAACATAAATTAGCAATGGTAATGAATCAGGGGAGAAAAAAATTTACCTAAATTGGAAAAAAAACCGGTAAAAATATGAAGTGTTTTGCAGAGAAATACAAAATGCAGTGCTGCCTACCAAACCCGCCCCAAATGCAACCCCCACCACCGACGCAGACATAAATACCACGCGAAACAACCGAGTCCGCACCGACAATCCCCCGCCGCCACCCGAAAATACACAAAAAATAAAGACAAAAGACTCCAACCCCCAAAAAAAGAATGCATCGTCAAGAACGAATCCAATACAAGCATCCACGGCACCAAACCCGAAGAAAATAGAGTAATGATTACCAATAAATAATAATCTACCATAGATAAAATTTAAGTGCCCCTCCGATGTAATTTGGTAGAATTTCCCTAGTAATATCCCTGTAATATTGAGATTCATAGTTACATGCCTGAACTCTTCGGGATGTTGGGTCATATGGTATTTAATTGTAAATGATAAAAATAAGTTGGTCGTTCTTAAATATAACACAATTGAAAGAATCTAATTACCAATAAAATTATAATATATATAAAATAATTCAATACATAAATAATATATATTAACTTACCCCCGTAACCCCAAAAAAAAAGCCAAATTTTTTTTTTAATTTTTTAACATTTTAATTACTTTTTTTTTAAAATATTTCCCAATAGATTTCCAATATGTAACCTCCATTGTAGCATTAGTTATAGAATGGTTTTTTTTTTTTATTTATCCGCCACGTTAAATATAACTATCACCGCATTCCAACAATTATTAAGTATTCCTTATCCCTGTAGCTAGTAGTTTTGAGATTAATTAGTGAATTGTGTACTCTTTCTTATGAAGTGGAACTGGCCAATAAGATATATAATATATTTAATTATAATTTTAATAATTAATAATATTAAAATTATATATTATATATATATTAATTATATAGATATATATATATATTAATATAATATTATATATATATTAATATAATATAATTATATATATAATATAATTATGAATATATAAATATAATATTTAGAAAATAATTTAACATCTATATAGTTATAATCAGGAGTCTGTACATAATTTTATATTGACTAATCCGCTTAATGCGGATGTTGGAAGATTTCTAACACCGTGGCTGATTGTGAATGATCTGGAGTCAGATTTTTTTGGAACATTCCGCGGATGACGGATGTCATTTGATGTTAATGTTACACATCTAATATCAGTCCGACGGAGACTATGGATAGTAGAGAAAGATAGAGGGTATGAAAAAGGTGCGGAAATTTCAAGCACCTCAAAATGATTGGAATAACAATTATTAAGTGAATTATATATTAATATATATATATATATATAATAAGATTATATAGTATTATTATTAATATAGACTGAAATAATATATAAAGATTAATATATACTATATATATTTAAAATACGATAACTATGATGATATGATTAAGGATAAAGAAGATAGATAATATAGAGATGAAGATATAATATAAGTATAAGAGATATAAAATAATAAATTAATAAATAGTTGTATAATTAAGTAAAATACCTAGGAGGAACCCAATGGTTCACCATTGGAGGGGAGACGGGTGAATAATAGAAAAACATAATAACTGTGTGTGTATAAAAATAAACACTAGGTAAGATTAAAAGTTGACTGACTACAAAAACTAAACAGCCTCGGCCTGGGCAAACTTGGTTGTAGTGAGTAACTAGGATCATTCACACCAACTTGAATAATCACAACATAAAACGAAAAACCAGGACCAAAAATGCATACCCAGAGTATCGATCGTTCACAAGGTGTTAAAACACAAAGCTGGAGAGTGAGTACAAATAGCCCGAAAAGATGGTGTAATCATGGTAGATGAGGAAGAAAATAATCACTAAGATAGGCCGGTTTTAATTTAAGGGATTGAAGCTATAGAATCTATTTGAACATAACTAATTAAGGAACCATATCTTTTAGATGATATTAAGGGAATAACATGAATCGTTACGAAAAGTATCCGATAAGGAATATTTAGGTTCCGATTTTAGGAGACATGAAAACCTAAATTTAGTCAAATTCCTATTGGGTCAATGTTATGGCGGGTGGAGGGACGGACTCGTACGAAAAAAACGGTATATAACGTTCCATAATTTCCATATCCAGAAAGACGCTCCTAGCGCTTAATGAGGAAGACGATGATGATTTTATGGAACAGATTAAAAAACAATATAGCTTTTATAGCCGTATCACTACTTCTTTTCCTCCTCCCTCGGCAATTCCGCTTGTCTTGGCATGAAGAAGGCAAAACAAACAGACTACCTACACTGCACCACACCACCTACTACATAATACACCTACAACTAAAACAAAAAGCCAAATAATATTGTCACGTACTAGACTTCATCGGACCGCGAAAATAATAGTATCGGCAAACCTA
>JABUQX010128933.1:0-15000 GCA_015478945.1 Trachelipus rathkii | reverse complement strand
AGGACTAATAAATTCTTCATAGTAGAGCTTGGACGGGAGACCAGGGGGCATAACAAGAAAATTAAGAAAGCATAGGCAAGGAAATCTTGATATAACACCCCCCTCCTTTTTGTGGGAGGGGGGGGAGAATGGAGGGATCGTATTCACAGGAAGGTTGTGAGTTGTTAACTCCGATTTGCATATTTAGGAAAGCTGACTGGTATTGGATGGGTTGGGTATCATATGTACTGATATATTAGACAAAGCCAAATGGGCTGGTTTTAAGTTACAAGTATTATTAATGTTATACTGCATGTGTAACCATAACTTAGTTATTAATGGGTAAGGTTTAAAGTTATTTGGGTATCATATATCATTTTTTTTTTTACTAAGCCAAATTGGTGGATTTTAGTTACAGGAGTTTGACAAGCCCTAGGGTGCTTTGTGGATTTGCATGAGCACATTGTTTGGTGTGGCTGGGTTGACTGGGACAGTTCTCAATAGGCCATGTGGATTCATTACTGTCTCATATATTTCGAAGTTCTAAGTCATCATTCAGGTCTAAGACCTACTTCATAAATGGAAGTATTGAAATTACCTTTTTACGAGTAAATACTGTGAATTAAATTTTTTGATTTTGAGTAGTATACAAAAGTTTTGTCTTTAATATTTTCAATAGAGTTGAATATAGAAGTGATTTCTACCGGAACTTTACTAAGAAATTCAAGTAATAGTAGGCACAGAGGGTAATCACCCCACTATTTTTATGAAAATCACAAAAGATATACTCTTAAAAAAATAATAAATGAAGAAGTGGAAATGAAAATCCGACGCCAGTCTCTTTAGGAAAAAAAGTTACAGTCTTTCTCAACTCTTAAAGTTTGAATTTTCCCTTAGGATTTTCTGTATAAAAAAATCATTTTTATTTATATTTTCACATTAAAGAATAAACTCTAAAAAAAATAAATATGTAGCATTTAAAAAAATGAAAATGATTTTTTCTTTAGGAAAAAAACATTAAGTTAGTCTCTTAAAGCTTAAAATTTCCCATAGGCTTGCTTATAAAAAAAAAAAACTAGTGGTTTCTCAATGACTATATAGGGCCATACATAACTTAGATTATGATAAAGAAATTTCCTAATTCATACATTATATTCTTCTCTGTGGTATACCTAACAAACACTATATAACACTGAACTAGAGGGCCTGAAAATATAGCCGTAGCATTTATTAATTTATGTTAAAGGCCATGCCCAACAAACCATGTATAAATAAATTAAATATTTTATTATTTTTATTTTACTTTATATTATTTTTTCTTTTTTTCACATTTTTCCCGCAGTTTATTTCATTATTTGTTTATTTATTTTTATTTCTTGATATTTATACATTAATAAATTTTATTTCTTAAGGTCGGGGCAAAATGGCCAAGGCCTCACAGTTTTCCAGATGGTGGAGAACGCAAGTTTTCTCAAGATAAGGAGCTGAATGGATTGGAAGCGTCCAGGAAGGTTGCTTTACTCAAACCTGCACCCAAAGGTTGATCGAGGCAGTGGGGTGAGGGAGACTGGAGGTAGATGACGGTATTGCTGCTCAAGTCTCATGCTTTCGAATCCCACACAGAGGATATATAATTATTAGCCTAGCTTGGGATAGGTTACACTGTATATTTATTGAAACCCTCTAGAGCAACTGCTTCTTTTTAAATGAAATCCCCATTTGGGAAAGTTGCCTAATAGAGGGCAACTTGTCGTATTCCTTGGAGAGGGGAGCTGGGATTCGCATTTCTCTATTCCCTATCCCTTGATTGACTTCGGGTTCCCTTGAAAAATTAATTATTCTTGGGGTTCCTATCCCAGTTAAATTTGCACTTCTACAGACCCATAATTCTCACATTTCCTTATGGGAAAATATCCTTATTAGAAGGAGGGATGATTACTTTTCTTATGCAATCTAGACAATATCCTTTCTTTGATCTTGAGAAAGCAGCACTCTTGTTTAGAGGTTATGAGAACTGGGCTCTTCGGGGACTTAGTCTCCTTCAGAAGACTTGCGCCTGAAGTACAAGGACCCTCTTCCATCTAAAGTTGTCATTGGTCATATCATATACCCAGTGTTCAGTAATGTGTTCCAGTATGGCCGATTGCTTCAACTACTGGCAATATGGTCATAGGTTCAGTTTCCTGTAATCTTTCCCCACGTTGCTTGAGACACTCACTGGAATGTCAATGACAATTTGTCGCCAATGATCCTTTATAGTATTTTTTGCAATGAACCACCGCCCATACTAAATCGTTGAAAGGTTTATATAAATGCTTACAGTTAATCATGAAACTTTCCTGTGCGAATAGATTAGGATTCATTCACTAACTTTTAGAGCTTTATGTGAATTAATCCTCCTTACTTGGTTCGCCCTTTCTCCAAACCAATATTCCATATTTCCAGTGTCCTCAATGTACCCTACTCTCCAGTAAGGGCCCTCCTCATAGTCCTCTAGTGGTTTCGTATGCTAGTTGTACTTCTCCCCCAGTACCTCCTTGATGAGTTCGCTTTAGTCAATTGCAAACCCCCTTCTTTGACCAACCCAGATAGCCTGCCCACCAGCGACGCTATCCTTTTCCAGCTCGTTATCTTGGGCCCTTGAGGAATTTGTCCTAGCAAACACCCAGGGCCATACAGGCACCAGAATTTCAGAAGATAGTCCCATTAATGAATGGTCCTGGAGAGCTCCTTTGTTAAGATTGTTCTGCCGCACCAATATCTTATCTTCACACTTCTTTTGATGGTTGGTCTTCCTCTTAGCTTCTTTGGGCCCCTAGTTCTAATTTCTCGCATTCTTAATCAGGCGCAAATGTTTCTTTTCTCTCAGACTCTAATGTCCTTGGTTTCTTCTCTCATTTTCCACTAATGGCCTCCCCAAACCTTGTCTTGTGGAATTGAGATTCTTGTTCCCAAAATTGGGCATTCTTTAAAATGTAGGCTATGTCCGCTACAACTCCCCGACATTTTGGGTTTGTGTGACAACCTGGATTGCCAGCACCAAGATACAAGCCTGATGATAGGTGGATATACCTCAGGAAGCACCGAGTCAGTTGAGGGGAGGGGGGGGGTTTAGACAAGTCCAAGAACAATCTTACATTATCTTACCATGAGATATTTGATTGATGCTCCAGAAGCCAACCAAGAGGTTCTGGCAGTGAGAGTTGCCTTTGCATTGGGCTGGGCATCTCTGATGTTATGTTACAATCCTGGAAGAAATTTGGCATTACCTGAACTTCAGCACTATATTCGTCAATTGCCCCTCCCTGCTTTGATAATGGGTGATTTAAATGCCCACCACAATCTTTGGGAACTTGTTCTGCCTTGTGGGGGATGCAATAAATCTGGAGATTCTCTATTCACCTTCTTGTCCTCTTCCAGTGATTTTTCCTTATTAACCCCTCCTGGTTTGGTAACGAGAGTGGATTCCTATAGTGGTAGGACCTCTACTCTTGATTTGGTTATTGGGAGTGGTTTGTTCTTGCAGGCTGATGTTTTGCGGGATCTTACTTGGGTAGTGACCACTATCCGATCCATGTTCATCTTCCTTTACGGGTGCAACCCCTTCAACAACTCCGCCCTCTCACTTGGAAGTTTCCTACCTCTCAGGATCAGTGGAAGCAATACTGTGGTCAGACCTCTCTCCCCGGGGATTTGGTTGGCACTTTGGAGGATTGGACAGGTGCTGTAACCCTTAGTATCGTTGCTTCTGCTGCAACAGTGTTTCCTCTTACCAGGGGGAAATTCGGTAGAAGACCTAGGGCTCTATGGTGGAGCCAAGAGTGTGAGGAAGTCTTGAAGAAACGGAATAGGGCCTACAATATTTAGAGTAAGTTTCCTACCAATGGCAATGGCCTTGCTTACAGGAGGTTAGCTGTCCAGTGCAAAAGGTTTCATTTTAAATGTAAAAGGGATACCTGGAACAAACAGAGAGCCAAGCTAGCTTTTACTAACCCAGACTCAAGAACTTGGTCCCTGTTGAAGAGCATGACAACAGCCTTTGTCCCACAATCATTCCCCCTAACTAAATGGGGGTCTCCTGCTCAATAACTTGGAGAATGCCGAGTTTTTTGTTCATCATTATGAGCATGTCTTCCAACTGGGGGCCCCTTTACCCAGCAGTATTGTCCTTGCTGCATACATAAAGAAATCCAAACTTGAACCATCTTCCATCCTTGGGTACAATTTTACGGTTTCTGAATTGAATCATGCTTTGTCCTCCCTCCCTGATAGGAAGGCTACTGGGGCTGATCTTGTTGATAATAAATTTGTACAATATCTTTCCTCTGATTCTAAGGATGCTCTTTTGAACCTCTACAATGCTGGCTGGTCTCAGGGTATAGTCCCCTTGCAATGGAAGTTGTCAGTCATCCTTCCATTTTTAAAATCAAATAGGGATTCCTCTACCCCAAAAGGTTACTGTGTCATTCAATTGCTTTCCTGCAATGGTAAGATCTTAGAGAGAATGGTACAGGCTCGGTTGCATTGGTAGGTAGAATTTTTTTCTCTGCTCTCTCCCATTCAGTATGGTTTTTGGCCTGGTGTGGATACCACTGACTGTCTTCTGACCCTAGAGCACATTATCTATACAGGTTTTCATAATAAACGTATACCTTGGTTTTATTTTTTGATTTGGAAGCAGCATTTGATTGTTTCACATTTTGGCCTCTTATAGCCTATAAGTTAGCCTGTTTGGGACCCAAGGGACATCCATTGCGATGGTTTCATTACTTTCATAGTTTTCTAACTAATGGCTCCCTCTCTGTCAGAGTTGGTGATGTGACTTCTTCAGTAAGGCCTGCCCTCAGTGAGGTCCCACAGGGGTCTGCCTTGAGTCCTTTGTTGTTTGCTCTATATTTCTCTGATTTGCCAACTACTACCTCCACTAAGGTTATGGCATATGCTGATGATTTAGTTTTAAGTGCATCTTCTACTACCCTGTTAGGTGCCCAGAGAGCTTTGGAGGTGGGAGCACAGAGGATTTTGGACTGGGCAGATTAATGGCACCAGCATTTCAATATAGCCAAATGTGCCTTGATGTGTTTTATGAGATGCAGGGTTCCTTTCTTACCATCCCTTTGCCTGAACAGGAGTCAGGTTCCCTTTGTCACTAAACATAAATTTTTTGGGCTCACCTTTGATGGCCCCTCTCTCACTTGGAAGCAACACATTCAGGGTCTCCAGTTGCAGTGTTTGAAGAGGCCAAATATACGTTTGGCGTGTACTAAATGGAGTGCTTATCAGAGCATGCTTCTCCACTTTTATACCACCTTTATCAGAGCCAGGTTAGATTATGGGAGTGTGGTGTACCGGTACCCTTCTGCTTCCCCAACATCTCTGAAGTGCCTGGAGACCGTTCAAAATACTGCCATCCCAATAGCTCTGAGAGCTTTTCCTTCTCCCATTAAAGCTTTGGAGGCAGAGGCTTGTCTTCTTCCTCTCCAACTGCATTGGGAAGATCTGGTTGCTAGGAGATATGTTAAGTTGATGTCTGCATCAGTGACCCATCCTTTCAAGGTTTTCTATTGTGCTTGTGAATTGGGTTCCTCTGGAATGGAGAAGAGGAATATCCCCTTTCTCTCTCGAGCTAGGCATATAGTTCGGTCTCTTGGTTTGCAAGAGGTACCCCTGGACCCAGTTTCATCCGCTTCTCTGATACCACCTTATTGCAACCTGGGGGCTCATTTCACCTTTGCTTTCCCTTCGACTTGGAGCATGGATGGTCCTCCTGTTTTGGGGCGATCTCTCTTTCAAGAAATCCTGCATGCCTACAGATCATATTTTCAGGTGTATACTGATGGTTCAAAGGTTCATCAGGGTTCAACTTGTTCTGCAGCAGCTGCTGTGTATTTCTCAGACCTTTCCCTTACGCAGAATTGGAAACTCTCCCCACTGCATTCAGTGATCTTCCTAGAACTATATCCTATTCTCAGGGCATTACAGTTTGTGGTGGCCCAGCTCTCTCCTCAATCAATTATACTCTTTTCTGATTCTAGTGCAGCCCTTCATATTATTGCTAACCACCTGCCCACCAAATACAGGAGAATTCAATTACAAATTCATTGTACCATATCATCAGTAGCATGTCTCCAAGCCATGGTTGGGCACTACATTTCCACTGGGTCCCTTCACACATTGGTATTGTTGGTAATGAGACTGCAGATGTATCCGCCAAGTTGGCCCACAGCCATCAATACATTGAATATTTTCCCTTAAGAGTTGGCAGAATGGTATTACTGCATAAGTTAGGAGGTGAAGGTTTTTTTGAGAGAAAAGCTTGGTACTTTCCTTAGCAATCATCCCCTGGGACTATTATAAGGGAGGATGTTCAGTTTTCATTCCCCTGTGCTCGTCGCTTGGAGACTGCCATAACATGATTGTGAGTTGGGCATCTTGATCTCTATGGGCATCTCTTTCATTTGGGTCTTTCCAACACACTCCAATGTCCATCTTGCAATGGTGTTTTTGAGAGTATTGAGCACTTTCTTCTTCAGTGTGGCTGTTATTTGATAGTCAGGGAGGAGCTTCGTCTTTCATTGCAGGGAGTGGGGGTTCCTCCTGTGACTCTTCCAGTTTTGCTGGGGAAGGTAAACCTGCCTCCCGCATCTCAAGCTAGGGTTCATCTGGCATTAATCTGATACCTCAAATGTACCAGTCAGTTGAATAGGCTGTGGTTATTGATGGTAGTTATTTTAGAATTAGATTAGATCTGGAGGGGTCTAGTGGACTTATATCATAGTTTTGCTAGTGGGTAGGGAATTACAAGAATTATTTGGTGATAGTAACTAGTGCTTCAGCACCTTGCAATGCCAGGAGACCCATGCAGTTTTTTTTTTTTTGGGACACATTTTGTATTCCGTGTCTGAGGAGGCCAAGGGTTAGGAGAGGACCTGAAAGGTCCCCAGGAAGCCCTATACCCCACCAAGGTAAACCAAGGTAAGGCAATGAAGAAAATCTTCCACCAAAGAAAAAATAACCATATCACATGGGAGAGTAGACAACAATTCTCATTATGATGTATAGGGGATCTCTGTGCCCTCTGGTGGGCTAACTTGTAATACTTTTGTTATAATATATGTGCACTGATGCTACTAATTTCTCATATTTTTCAGACTTAGTTGCAGTTTGAAGTTGTTAATTAATTAAAGTCTATTTTCGTAATTATTAGTAAAAATTGATTATAATTATTAACAATGCATGGTCATTGTACCATCTAAAACCACCAAATAGAATAAATTTAGATAAGAGAGAAGATCTTCACAAAGTTTTTTTTTTCTTTGCAGATTGGTAGAGGGGGTGGGGGGGGAAATTGCTTGAAATTCGCAATCCCCCACGAATTTGAAGAGAGCCAACTGCTTTTTCTTTTTGGTGGACCCGTCCCAAGTGTCGAGCTGGCAAAAATGCACCTGCTATCACATATCCAGACCTTTTGTCATCCCTTGCCCAAGTGCCACACTCTCCTGAGCTCTTTGTGCCCATTCCCACAAAGGGAAGACAGGCATCTTCAGAAGAAAGCAGCAAATCAGAAGATGACGAAATTGTTGATCCTGAATATAGCCTAGTATAGAAGAGGAGAGAAACCCATATTTCTCCAATCAAGAAGACATCAACGACTTGATCATAGATCTTGGTCTCACAATGTTTAATGACTAGCTTTTGATGTTGGAACTCAAGTAGTGGAATTTGTTACATGAAAATGTGAAAGTTGCAAGTCTGAGAAAACGTCACCACTCTTTATCAACTTTTTCACCAGTTAAGATGGGCTTTGCTTTTGCCACAATGTAACAGGTTTGTTTGAGGCACTTGGAATTGCCTACAATCCCTGTGAGTGGCTCCTCTTCGTTGATAGCTCATCGAAGAGCCATAATAATTAATCAATATTAAATATTTTGGTATTTAATTATTTTTAATATACATTAAAATAGTGTAATTGCCAGCCTCCCATAGACAAATGCTCATCTTCCACGTATTCAAATGATTACTCAAGAAAATTTATTTATTTCAATATATATATATCTACAGTCAATATATTGAAATTAGAGATATTGATATACTACTATCATAAATGTATAATCAATCTAAGACTTATCTTCATGAATGGTGTATTGAAATTACTTTTCAAAGTAAAATATTTAATTTTTTAATTTTTGATTATATGTAAGTTTTGTCTATAATTTCAATAGAGTAGAATAAGAAGTGTTCCACCAGAACTAAGAATTTACCAAAATATTTAACACATTTAACACATATTTAACACATTTAATAAGAAGTATTCCACCAGAACTAAGAATTACTAAAATATTTAACACATTTATTCTTGAAGACTTTGAATTAGATTTTAATGCAAATTTTTTAAGAAATATTTTTTATTTTAGGTTTTATTTTTTAATTATTAGAAATTTAATTATGTTAAAATAAATAAAAAATGGATATTAAATCTGAAATTGAAATTAAAGAGGAAGATTTAGATTCAGAAAATTACTGTCAGAGTAAGTTTGTCAGGTTGGTTAATATCATATATATTATATATATATATAATATTATATGATATATATATAATATTTTTATAAAAATATATATATATTATATATATATATATATATATATATATATATATATATATATATATATATATATATATATATATATATTTAATATATATATATATATATTAGAGATGTTTCCATAGTATCCGGTATCGAGTATCAGTAGTATCAGCCATTTTTTGGTGGTATCGGTTATCGGCCTTGGTTAATTGGCCGATACTTCTTTACCTTTTTGGGTGGAAGAATTTGAGAAACCTTTTAGATTTCAATTAATTCACTATGTAACACAAAAAATGTTTTTATTTTTTATTGAATCTTATATATTTCTTGACGAGAATACAGAAATGACCTTCATTTTTTTATATATATATTGAGTTATTGCAATATTTAAGTTTTGCATTTTTAACGTTTTGTTAATGAGCTTACACTGTAGGTACTATATTTTCAATGCTTACTTTGCATTTAAAAGTGCTTTGTGGATCATGCTTTTTCTCTTGTGAATTTATTGGTTTCTTATCAAAAATTATAGTATAATTCCCGATTCATGGCACTTATCCAACGTCCCCGGTATCTCCTTTCCATTGTCTGAATATCCTTGGTGAAATCTTTTATCCATTGTTGTTCCTTCACTTAACATCCCCTAAATTCTCTTCGAAAAAGTCCAAATGCGATGTTGTAAATAACGCACCTTTAATGACATACGGTACCCCATTATTTTATAACAATCAATGAAGCATTTTTATCAGCTGTTTTGTAATTTGGATCTTTAAATTTTCTAAAAATCCCTGAACCACATTACGGAATAGCACACCAGGCATCATTTTCAATTATGCCATCTTTCCTTCAATTTCAAGGATTTTAAGCATATTTAAGCATGTTTCAATGAGCTCATCATCTCCAGAAAAGAAAAGTAGGCCTCTAAATATCATATATATATATATGTATTATATATATATATATATCATATATATATTATTATATATTATCATATATTATTTATATATATTATATATATATATATATATATATATATATATATATATATATATATATATAACTCTTAATCGAGCACCATAAAAGTTTATCAATATTAGAGGTGTAGCGGATATCCGCATCATTTTTCTCTATCCGCATCCGCATGAATTTTTTTGCGGATAGTGGATAGTATTCATTTATGAATTATGAGACTAAATGTTCCTAAACTTTCGGCAACGCAATGGTCAGACTCGTTGGAATAGTAGTTTTACATGCTTGGAGGGATGGAAAAATATATGAGCTGTCTTCCCTTATGCTTCGAACAAACACAAAGGTGAAAAGCCTGACAGGTGATGATAATACGATTTTAGGTAATTGTATTAATCTTCTTAATCCGTTTGAAAAGGTAGCTAAGACTATTAGCTCAGAAAATGCTTTTTTTGTGAGACGGGATTCCTCTATAGTTGCAACGATGAAAGCTGTGCTAAATACTGCCATTAAAAGTAAGAGACTTTAAAAGATGATAGAAACACTCCTGCTGGAGATAGATAATAGATTTCAAATTCTGCAAAAATGATTACACATGTGCAATAACAACTTTTCTGGATCCTAGATACAACACCAAATTTCTTGAACCATGTGTTTGACAGAGGGTTAAAATTTATTTAGTATGCACCGAAATGCTGCTAAAGGCAGAAATTTCACCAGCCCATAAAAAGGAAAAGATTACAGAAACAAGCACACATTTACCATCTGTTAGCAAAGCCATTGTTGAACCCATGAACGTTCTTTTGGCTTCTAGAAGCGATGAAGTCTTGTTCAGAGGTGTCAAAAGACACTCTGTCATTGATCGAAGATTATCAAAAGCGAAAACACCTGAAATCGGATAAAGATCCATTGGTTTGATGCGTGATAATTGTAAAAGTTATTCATGTGAAGAACTCGCCAAGGAATTCTTATCATGCCCTTCAACAAGTTTAGCTAGCTAGTGAACGTCTTTTCAGCGGTGCAGATTCTCACTTTACAAAGAAAAAGAGCAACTTCCCTGGAAAGGGCTTAGAATTTTTAGTTTTGAAGCATAATTTGAAGAATTATTTATTTCAAGTTCCTATCATTAAGTTGACATCTTCAAGTGGTGGAGGCTGGGCGAAAGCGATGTGGGTTGGGGTGCAAAAAAGTTGGGTCCACGTCCGCAATCTGGTACCACAGGTGTAATATATATATATATATATATATTATATATATATATTATATATATATTATATAATATATATATATATATTATATATATATATATTTTATTATATATATATATATATATATATATATATATATATTATATATATATATATATATATATATGAGTATTTGAGGCTAAAACTCTAAAAACTTTAACTATCGCATCCGCCATCTGCAATTACGCATATAGTGATTTCTTACTATCCGCATCCGTGGGATAGTTTGAAAAATCACCATCCGCTACACCTCTATCAATAGGTATGTTTGTAGTTTTTAAAAGAAGCCCGAGAGGGGGAGCGTACATTTATATTATAATAGTAGGTAAATGAACAAAGAGAAGAAAATTAACACACAAATTTTCAAGTGAATAGAATGAGACAGAGGGGAACAGAAAGGAAGATGTGATAACTATTTTTATTCTAATCGATAAAACAAGGTATTAATTAAAACAGAAACTTTATTGGAAATGTTTGAAGAACTTTCATCGTCAGACGTTCATATCGAAACGGGTTTTATTACTTTTATATAAATATCCCCAACAGAAAAAGTTCATCTTGAAAGATATTCCGATATTCAGATTAGTAATTATTTCGTGATGATTAACCAACCTTTAAACATCCACTCTACATTATGAAAAATATGAAAACTGCTGTACCGAATATTAAAACCCAAAAGGTGGTTAAGACTTAAGGAGGGAATTGTGTAAGAAAAATGCAAAGTCTTTGTGAGAATTTGATATTTAGGAGTTAATAGGTTTAGTGTATTAGATCTGTGATTCTGGGAAAGAAACATGGGGAGCAAATAGGGCTTTGGCCCTGTGAGTAGTTGCAAATGTGTTAAAAAAAAAAAAATTGGAAAAAAAAATCATCTTTTAAGGGTTGTGTTGGCAAGGAATAAAATTAGACAGTAAATTTCTGTATAAAAATGGAACATTATATGCTAGAAAATTTATTTAGATAAATGAATTGAAATACCAATATTAGTAGGGAAAAGGAGAATTTGCATAACGGAATAAATATTCATGAATATTAACAATGGATTTAGTTAGGAAATTATAAAAAATAAGCATTTATAATAAATCACTTTCATGTCATTTCTTCTGCACAACTAATCCTAAATGTTTCCAATTTGGAATGGAATTTAATAATATATTTGGGCCTTATATCTAAAAAGAAAGTTTCAATAATTTTACAAATGAAATCTTATTTCCTTCATAGATTTTGTGAGGTATTTCTCGAGTATTCTTTGAAAAGTTTCTTAAAAAATAAAATTTAATGTATATAATATATTAAATTTCGAATGGCCTCTGCCTTTTTCACAACCACTTTTTCTAACTATTTTTTTATGCCTAAAGATTTTTCTTAGAGTCGAAAACAGTCACCCTCCAAAGATTTTTTTTTTTTAAAATATACAAAGAAAGTTTTATTATTATTATTATTATTATTATTATTATTATTATTATTATTATTATTATTATTATTATTATTATTATTATTATTATTATTATTATTATTATCTACCTTCTTTCCCCAAAACTGGGGGTAAGGTGCGTGACATGCACCGGAAACAAAAGTAGTAGGAGAATATGACACAAGTTGAAAAGAAAGCCCAGCCTTACTGCCTCCTTTATACGTTTATGTTAGTCTTAATCTAATAATAATAATAATAATAATAATAATAATAATAATAATAATAATAATAATAATAATAATAATAATTAATAATAATAATAATAATATAGTAATAATAATAATAATAATAAAATAATAATAAAAATAATAATTGCTGTAAACAAATGAACAATTTCTTTTTTGGTGAAATAGTTAAGCTTAAGAAAATTGCATTTAATAGACGTTTTCAACATTGACATCACATGATTATAAAATATACTGGCTTTTAATCAAACTTTTAAAATCCATTTTAATTTAAATGTTTTAAATATTGCTGAGATATTCTCTATTTTCTTAATTTTAAAAAAATTTGGTGATAAACATCCTTCCATTTCATTTGTATTCTCATCTCAATAAAAGATCGTTTTAAAGTATTAGACCAATCCAGACTCATGCTCCAAAATAATTTCAATCCATTTCCAATTGACTGGAAAGATTTTTTTTTTTAACAGTGTTGATTGATCTTCAAATGAGATTGACTCTTTTTCATGCATCTTTACCACAATTTGACTTAATATTTGGTTGTATTACATTCCTTTAGGCTTACTTAATCTTATCAACAAAGAAAATCTTTCCCAACAATGAAGCAAGCTTTGCTTTATCAGATAACATTAAGAATGAAGAATTGGACCAAAAGGCATCAATAAAGTCGGAAATGAGGGAATTCAAATGTGTGAATTGTTTGACGAAGGGCTTGTCACATTGATATCTAAAATCTGAAAATCCGATGATTGCGGAGAAGTCGAGTGCTAAACTCGTAGATGTATGTTTATTCTTTTGTTATTTTTTTACTCAAGCTAGAAGCATTAAGAGAACATTATTATTATTATTATTATTATTATTATTATTATATTATTATTATTATTATTATTATTATTATATATTATTAATTATTATTATTTAGTTCTTCTTTATTCCCTTAATATTTTCCCAAAGAATGGGAGTAAGGTGCGCGACGCGGCATCGGAAAAGAAAAGCAGTAGGAAGAACATGACACAAGTCGAAAAGGAAAAGCCCAGCCTTACCGCCGCCTCAGTACCATTTAATTAGTGGTGAATTCGTCGCAGGCAGAAAATCCACCCTAAAGCTCATGGGACAGCGATGGACCCTCCCTATGGGTATCTCGGCAATGTAGGGTTCATCCCTTGGCCAGGTGGGCCACAACCATACCGCCCTCACAAATCCCCGCCATTCACTCCTGTTTTATACACCTTTCTTCTCGCCTCTACCAAACTCATTCTCTCCTTCAAAACATTCGTTCCATCAATCCACTTTTCTTCGGTCTCCCAGCCAGTCGCTTCCCAAACACTCGCCACTATACATTCCGCTTAACCCAACCGACTAGGCATTTCTCCTTATTCCATATGACAACCATCTCAACATTACTTTATTATCTCTCATTTACCCTTTCTTCACACCACACCACTTCTAATACGTTCATTCCTCACTTTATCAATTCTTTTCTCAACCTAGCACACCCCTAAGATTGTCCATCTGAAACATTGAACTTTAATCTATACCTTCTTATTCCAGACCATAGTCTCACTACGTATACAATAACACAGGTAACAACATTACCTCATGTAAAACCCTAGCCACTCAAGACTTAGTCCTTACATTCACCAACGATTTTAATGCACCAGCCACCTTCCTCCATTCACAACTTTCCTACTACACTCTGGCATCGTCCGTTCCCTTTTCAATCCAGCATATCCCTTAAATAAATTTAAACTCAAGTACACTTAGTTTCCAGCTGCTCACCATCTAACATAACTCACACTGAGGAGCGTCCTCACTCACAACCTAACCTTCTCTTATCCACGTGTACTTTCAAGCTCCTCCTTTTTCCACACCACCCTGCCAAATCTCTCCTACCAATCTCTCAACTCTCTTCAGATTCACACACAGAACCAATCATCCGCCATATAATAGGTAGGGCACCCTCCACATCATCTCCATTCTCCACCTTCTAACACCATTAGCTGCATTCCCCACTCGAATTTTTCTTTATACCCCATCCATACAAATTGATAACCAAGGAGACAACTAACACAACCCATGTCTTACTCCGCTATTAATCCTAACCACTCACCATTGACACCACTTATTTTAATTTTACACACGCTTCACTATCGTCTACATACTTTATTAATTCCATTCAGAAGCCTCCACCAACACCACATATATCACTACACCTGCCATAGACCTTCCTATTAACCCTATCTGTCGCAAGTCCATAAACCTAATACAATTTATTCTTTCTTCTCCTCATTTTCTCAATTCTTTTTCAATGTAAAGATTTGATCCCACAATCCTCTACCACTCCTTAAACGCACGCTGTTCTTCACCAATCAGTCCTTTCAGTCACTCGACGCACTACGTTCGACCAAATTACCAGCATATACCTTCCCTACAACACTCATAAACTTATTCCCCTATATTTCTACAGTTCCCTTTTTCCCTTACCCCTTTATATAAGGGTACTATTACCGCTCTTCCAATCCCTTGGAACTATAACCTCTATAAACGCTTTATTACACAACTATCAAATC
>JABUQX010128931.1:0-20968 GCA_015478945.1 Trachelipus rathkii | reverse complement strand
ACATTGTAACTATTAATCTTTGATGATAAAATAATTTTCTTCCAAAACTAAAACATCAGTTTATATATTACGTATATATTAACTTAAATGTGGTATTTAAAAAATTATGAAAATTTGTAGAAAAGCCAAGTGTGAATTGTGCTACCCAGATATATAGCATATATATATATATATATATATTATTAGTTGTTATTAAATATATAGCATATATATATATTATTATTATATATATATATATATATATATATATATATATATATAT
Source organism: Trachelipus rathkii (assembly GCA_015478945.1). Classification (NCBI taxonomy): domain Eukaryota; kingdom Metazoa; phylum Arthropoda; class Malacostraca; order Isopoda; family Trachelipodidae; genus Trachelipus; species Trachelipus rathkii. Next base: position 20,706 of record JABUQX010128931.1, on the reverse strand, counting down.
AATATATTATACATATATAATTACCTCACTCAATTCGCTCTGATATTTCTTTAATTTTTTCAGGTTAGGTTAGGCAAGCTGCACTTAACCTAACCCAACCTTACCTAACCTAACCTAACCTATGCTAACCTAAAACAAAATTAAAGAAAACATCTGAAACTTGAAATTCATGGAGATTAACCATGATAAGGTATATATTGTTGGTATATATATAATATAGATATATATATATATATATATATATATAAGCATATATATATATATATATATATATATATATATATATATATATATATATATAATTTAGTGAAATAATATTTTTTTTATATTTATGTGTAAATGTGTACATACAAATTACTTTTTGTTTTATTATTTTTTAATTGTAATTGCTATTCAAACACATTCTGTATAATTCAAACGAAATGCCAATCCCCAATAGAAGGCAATATAAAAATCTGACATCTTTCTTCTAAAATATCACGTTGACTTCATCAAACGGAATTTATTACCGACCAATCGATCTTCGGCCTTTATATTTTCGGCGCTACCAAAATGGCTTCAATTGCAACTTATTGTACACTATTCATTATTTATCATTTTTTTCCTACAGCAGTAGAACGTCCGCCGACCAAAACCATTCAATTATTATATAGCCCACCGTAGATTTGCATTAATAGTGTCAGCTATTCGGAACCCTTACTCATATTTTCGCGCTAGCAATGAACCCAACCCTCCTCGTTAAAGCATGAATAAACTAATTTTTTTTATGCTTCCACATGCTGGTGAAGGACACAAAATGGACAAACTTAGCAATCCCTTAAAAATTTGAAGAACATGAAGTTTTATATATAATGATTAATATTTGAAAGTTGCTATAAAATAGAAGAAAGACAAACTGGCTACGTTATAAAAAATACAATTGAATTCTTTATTTTCTTAAGTTGTCATATTTGTCTTATTTTTAAAGAAATACTGAAGTTGGTCTTTTGTAAATGTAATGATAGTAATCTCCAAAAAGTAACCTTATAAAATTATTCAAAAATGTAAATAAATAAGTAATCAAAAGACTAATTTTATTTTATGATTACACGATTTAAGGTATTAAACTGTTGAAAATCTCTTTCACTCTTCTTTAACGCAATATCATATCACATCAACGATTCTTATGCGCCCTGGTAATTTTAATCGAGGGGTTCAGTCCCAGAGCCTGATATAGACGAGCCGCCAATAATCAAACTCAAACAGAGAGCTAAGAATGAGGCCAACAATGGTGTAATTTTATCCTTAATTAGTCTTCGCCTTCTCACCTATGCGCACTGATGAATTATATTCATGTTATTGTGATGTTACCTTGTGCCAGTTTATCAGAGGAGAAGAAATTTCCTTCCGTAGCTTACGTCTCCATGCGGTCAGCAGAGGCGACCAAATGCCAAGAAAGAAGGCTGTAACCACCACTACTGCCATTTTATTTCCTAGGAACTTTTATGGCACTGCTTGATGGTCGTGATCTCCGTAACGGACCTTGTATTTTCGGCAAAGTTACAAAGAGCAAAACGTTCCGGCATACTAGCGTTGAGTGAATGAATTAATTGCGAGAAAGGAGAGGATGCATAATGTATTAAAAGAGTAAATTCCCCACCACTCACGTTGTGACCAAACAAAGATGAAAGGTAAAGTGGTACACTTGTACCTGGTGGATTGAAACGCCTGAAGTATTTTATGATATGGCGATGAGGTTATGATTATGATTTGTGATTCCGATGAGTAAGACTCTGTAGAGAGCCATGGTGGATTTTGTTTGTGCAAACACTAGAATACCAATTGTCAAATTTAAGTTTGAAAAGGTTAGAACATGTGTGGTTGTAACATATGGCCTAGCAGGACTTTCTGGGACACTCTGAACTATGTTTTGTTACGGGTTTAGTTTGGACTTTATATTGATTGCGCTTTAAGTCTTGAAATTGATAGGATAGAGTGTTCTGAAAGAGGGATTATACAACAGGCATTTAGCATGCAAGCAGTGAAAAACTATGTTGACAGAAGGCCACGTGAGAGATTTCTGTGATGAGAGATGTATGTGTGTGTAAGTAATATATTTTTCGAGCACAAGTATAAGTTTAGGAGAGTTGGTGTAGGCAGAAATGGTATCGAAGTGGAAAGTATGATTGATTTTGTGTTTGTGAAGAATATGTTGAAGTATGCGATAGATGGTAAATTAGTGAGGGGCTTGGGAAATGGTGGTGGAAATATCAGATTATTATGTTGGTTAATATAAAATTAGGTTAGTGGGTACATGGATGGAGAGCAAAGAAAAAGGAAGGAAGAGGGAAGCAATTAAGATGAGGCCGGGCAAACCCAAGCATAAAGAAAAGTATGAGAGCACTTGTAAATAAGTCAGTTGAATGGAACAATATGAAACTAAACAAATCTGGACGTAAATGAAAATAGAGTTTGCTAGTAGTGAGGAAGAAAGTATGTGGGCTCAGCTGAGAAGCATGAATGTCTGGGAAGAGTGAGTATTGAATTGAAGCGTTATGCTGCAAAACAAGACAAAGAATGCCAGTGTCCAATTATTATAAGCTCAAGAAGATATGCAATAAATCATGGCAAGGAGAAACCAAAATTTCAAAAGATGGAAGACAGTATAAACAGTAATGGGGAAAGAGAGTGAATTGAGAATCAATGGAATATAGCCACTTCGGAGAAAAAGAAAAACTAAGAAAGATATGGTGTGTATTCAGAACCTGCTACTATGAGAGAGATGATTATTTCTTTGTCTGATGAAATGAACGTGAGGAAGTAGAGTTAACCAGGCCAGTGAGCCTGAGCCTGGAGCCTGAGCCTGGCAGTTTGAAATATGAGTGAGCTCAGCCGATTTTCATATCTCTTCTTCTGGAGCAGCCTGAGTCGAGTTTGGGTACTTTAAAGAGGTGGTGGAGTCGGGAGCCTGAAACTGGTAATTTTCAAGAGGTCGTAGTTGGAGTCGAATTTCAAGATAGTAGAGTTGGAGTCAAAAATTTTTGGCAGAAGTTATGAATTGTGACTCTGTGAAAGTGACTTCAATCGCTTCATACAAGTTCACCACTTGCGACTTCCACATCACACAAAATGCAATTGTAAACTTCAAAGTTTTTTAACCTGCACCTTTTTGGATTATATTCAAATGAATTCAACCTTCAACCTTATACCATCTTTATTTAAGATGCTGAAGAAATAAAAAACTCCATGGTATGAAGAGAAATTTCTCTCATTTACAAATGGTATTCTACTAGCTGCTGTTTATATTAATTCCTATCTGCATGGTAAGTTTAAATGAAGATCAACAACAAAAATATAAATCTAAACTTTGCACGTGACCATTTGTATCAAAAGGTTGTAAGAAGTTCAAGAAGAAAAGAATGCCTGAACATATTGTAAAAGATGAAACTACAACTATCCCATTACTTTCTCAATTCATTTTTCAGAAAGCTCAGAAGATGAGTATGAAAGCTTCTAGATATTAAAGAGTTTAGTGAGCTTCGACTGGTTCAAGAAAAGGTCAAGGTTTTTCCTCATCCTTGTATACAATGTTCCATAACTTTAAAAAAATTTTCTGCTGCTCTGAAAGAAGTTGAAAAATTGATATAACTTAGAAGCTAAATTAGAAGAGGCCACCGATAAGCATCCAGATATTGTACAAGAAGCTGCAAGCTGTTACTGATCTACCTCCAAAGCAAGTTGCCGTTGAACGCTTCTGCTCGCTACTGAGTAAACGTGACCTAAGAGGAAAAACGCCGAAGGAGGACCCGTGATATGCCATTCATTTAAGAACTAATTCATTCATTGAGTAGATGACACTAGATGCAAGTGTAAGTTCATGTAGCAGTTTATATATAAACAGAGTATATATATATATATATATATATATATAAGGTTGTTGTTATTATATGTTATTAAAAGCATATATATATATATATATATATATATATATAACTCCCAGAAATTATTTAAGTTACCAAAATTTTTGATGGTTTAAGTCTCTTAATTATAATATTAATAATAATAAAAATAATAGTTAATCAAAGCAAATTAAGATTTTATATATTTTATTGTGAAATGAAAAACATTTATAGTTGGTGAAGATTTCTTAGTTTAAGTGGTTGTTGTTCTCATATATATATAGCAGCAGAGTTATATATAGCAGCAGGGAGAGTAGCAGTAGCAGTATATATATATGGTTGTTGTTATATATATATGCATATATGAGTGTATATTGTTGTTGCTAAGGTTATATAAGGTTGCTAAGGTATATATTTATATACTCCCCTGTCCCAAAAGTAAGTTTACTGAATATCCCATGAACGACTGAGTAATGTAGCTCCCCCGTGACGTATACGAGTGGGTTTCCCTAGGCTACATATCCATACCAGTTTTATCCAGATTTATAAAGTCAGTCTTGCATTACATCTGCTTACGTATGGGCGTGTGTTCTAACCTCATTACGTTTTCACTACATCTTTGTGTATGGGCGTGTTTTTTATCCTAGGTACGTTTTTGCGATGCAGGTAAACAAGAGAGACCGTCGGTTCAGTGTCAGAGTAAGGATTGCAGAAGAAACTGGTTTTCATAAAAATGCAGTTCATAGAATTTTCTCGAACCATTTGCAAATACGTTAAAAATTTGTGCAAATCAGTTCAAGACTTCCCTGTTCCTGTATGTTAAGTGAAAACGAACAGGGTCAAAATTTATCAAGATTTGCTTGTGAAAGACTTGAAATGAAGCACAATTTTTTTGGATAAAAGTTGTATAACGGCGATGAATTATGGGTTTTTGAGTACGATCCTAAACCAAACGGCAAAGTGCGGAAAGGCGCACACAAAAAATTCTCCTTGTCCGAAGAAAGCACATATGAAGTCCAAGGTGAAAAACTGATTATTGTTTTTTTGGACAGCTGTGGTATTGTGCACAAGGAATTTAAAATCTCTGATGTGACAAAGTTAATCACGTCTTTTACAAAGATAACTTGGAACGACTTCGGAAACGAGTTCAGCGAATATGAACACAGACATTATAGCCATCTCACACTGAGCCTCAACAGAATTTGTGGCGAAGAAAACATCTCAAGCACTTCCACATCCCCTCCATACAGCCCCAGATCTGAATTCGTGCGTGATTTCTACCTCTTCCCTAAGTTGTAAATGTACAGTTGAAGTGGTCATCATTTTGGTAATGATGGAAAACAAACACCTGTAAATGCGAACTAAACTCACTTTAGGAAAATAACTTCCAGTACTGCTATGAACAATGGAAGAAACTGGAACTGCTGTGTAACCTCGCAAGGGTCATACTTTACTTTGAAGGAGATAACTTGTAATTCCAGGTAAGTCCAATACATAATTACAAATGGATACGAGATCAGTACACTTACTTTTGAGACATAACTATTATTATTATATGTATATATATATATATATATATTGCTATTTTTAGCTATTTTTCTGGTTGATTATTATATTTGTTGTTGTTATTGTTAATATATATATTATTATATTGTTATTATTATATTATTATTACATATTATTATATTATATATATATATATATGTTATTATTATTATTGTATTATTATTATTACATATATTATTATTACATATTATTAATATTTATATATAATCATATATATATATATTATTACTATTATTGGTTATTTCTATAGTATATTATTATTGTTATTATATATATATGTATTATTGGTTGTTGTTATTATTAAGGTTATAAGAGGTATATGATATATTGGTTGGTTATTACATATTTATTATACATTATTATTATTAAGAAGTTATTATGTTATATATATATTATTATTATTATTGTTAGTTGGTTATTGATATTAAAGTATGAAGAAGTTATTGGTTATTATATTATGGTACATACATATTATTGTTGTTATTGTTATGATATTATTATATATATTATTATATTATTATATATTATTGTTATTATTGTTATTATATTATTAGTACTTTGGTTAGTTGGTTGGTTGGTTAGTTGATTGGTTGAAAGGCTATTGCCATATTATTATTATATTATTATATACAACATAAAAATCATATGTATTACACATATAAGACTCTCGTAAAAATGATATATATTTCGTAAACATATATATGTTATTATTATATTAGTATATGCTACTATGGTATGATGATAAAGATATATAGCTAGTTAGTTATATACATATTATATTGAGTTATATAGTATTATTATTATTAGAGCATAAATTATATATTATATATATATATAAAAGATAGTTATGTATATATATTATTATTATTATTATTATTATTATATATATATTATTATTATTATTATATATATATATTTATTATTATTATTATTAAATATTATTATTATTATTATATTATTGTTATTATTGTTATACATTATTATTATTACATACATACTAAAGTATATTATTATTATATATATACATATATATTACATATAGATATATATTAATATTTAAAACTAAAGATATATATATTACATTACATATACATATATAATATTATTATTTATATATATATATATACAAGTTAATATATTATTATTATACATATATTATACATATTATTATTATTACATATAATTATGTCTCAAGGGTGCTTAAATGTAAGTTTTCTAAGTTTGCAGATTATGCCAGCAAAGTGGCTACCTTAGTAAGGAATAATGATGGATATATAAAGATTTTTCAAAAAATGACCTTTGATAAACTTCTCTTAGGTCGACAGATAAACGGCAGATAAGTTTTAATAGTTAAAAGTGCAAGGTTCTTTCATTTAGGTAGCTCAAATAAAAGATTTAACTACGATATGAATGGGGATTGGCTGAGTCTGTGGACCAAAAAAAAGATTTAGATGTGAGTATAAGCAGCAATCTGGAACTGAAGCTATCAGTGTTTGGAAGCAAGGAATAGATAGTAAGATGTTAAGTATAATAAATCGCAATATGGTTTATAAAATCAACAAAGTTATAGTAGCTGTATAATGACTATATTAGGTCAATGCTTATTGCGCACAAGCTTCATTCCTTATTTTAAGAAAAGACCTAGGGTATGCTGGAGAGAGTGTAAAATAGTGCACAAGGATGATTTCTGGCTTTGAGAGTAAGAGCTATGGGGGAAAGGCTGAAGGAGTTAGTAATGTTTTCTTTAGAAAAGGCGATTTCTCATTTCGTGCATTTTGTAGCTAATGGACCCATCTATTTATATTTCAAGTTTGAAGTCATTTCTGAAAAAAATCTGGAAGTTGAAAAGAGCAATGTCAAAAACAAAGGTTTTGAAAAATGAAAATTTAAAGAATAACTACACAGGCACAGAAAAACACTCCGAAAACGACGCTTTAGAGGTCAGAAAAGCTACAGTTTGCTTTTTTCTGTGATCAAATTAAAAATTAAAAATATTATGTCCACCTTTAGGGGTGGGTGAAAATTGGGCTCAGCCCAAAAAATATTGGACACTGCCCTTTATTGAAGTAATATAAATATATATAGCAGTTATGTTATATATATATATAGCATATATATATATAAGGTTATAATATATATTTATTTATATATATATATATAATATACAGATATATATATAAGTATGTGTTATTGTTGTTGTTGTTGTTGTTATATATATATAAACCTCTCTAATCTAAAAAAAAATTTTTTTTACATGAAAAATTTATTGGTTATTATTATATATATTGATATATGTGTAATAGGCTGCATGATATTATTATATATTATATATACATATATATATATATATACATATTACAAAGAGCAGCAGTTGTTGTTATACATATTATACATGTTGGTTATTGTTATTGTTGCTAACATATATGGTATATTGGCTGTTGTTGGTTGTTGTTAGCGAAGAAGATATATTGCCATATATATAGCTATATACTACATATATTATATTATTGTTATGTATTATTATATTATATATATATATAGATGTTACAACCGGCATATATTAATATTACATATATTGTTAGCAGCTATGCTACAGTTATTGGGTTATTATTATTATTACACCGTACATACATACTGTTATTATTAGCATATATAGCAGCGAGCATATATTGTTACTGTTATATAGTATGAAAGAAAGAGACATATTATAGCTGTATTAGTTGTTGGTTATTGTTATTAGTTACAAAGGTAGTGTTTACATGATATATATGCAATATATGTGCGCTTATGGCTAAGGTTGGTTGGTTAAGGTGCTGTTGTTATTGGTTGGTTGCTGGTTATTGCTAATAGCGCTATATTAATACATATTATTATTGTTATTATTGTTAGCGCTACATATGCCATATTATTGTTATTATGCAGTTTATTGGCTACTAGTTGGTTGGTTATATATATATATATATATATATTATATATATATATACATATTATATATATATTGGTTATTATTAATATATATATCCAATCATTATCATCTCTCACCTCTCCCCAAGACTGGGGGGTAAGGTGCGTAGCAAGCACTGGAAACAGAAAAGTAGTAGAATAATATGACGAAAGTAGAAAAGAAAGCTCAGCCTTACCGCCCCTTTATACCTTTAGTGCGAAACTGTCACGTAAGAAAGCTTCACGGGACCGGGACGGACTCTCACTATGGCATCTCGCCAATGGTAAAGAATATCCCTTAACCTAGGGCTACAACCATTTCCTCTCACAAAAATGCACCCCGCCATTCACCCTATTATGCACCTTTCGCTCTGTGGGCCCCAGATTTCTCTCCTCCAGAATCCTTTGCTGACTCAATCCACTTTTTCCTCGGTCTCCCCAGCCGTGGTCGATTCCCAGCATACTCTTCACTATACATTCAGCTTAACCAACCAACTATCATTCATCCTTTTCCACAAGACCAAACCATCTCAACGTATTCATTGATATTCTCTCATCTCCCCCTTTCTTCACACCACACACCCCCTAATACGTTCATTCATTTTTATCAATTCTTTTCACACCCAACACGCCCCTAAGAATGTCCATGTGATCACACGTAATTTAGATCTATAACTATTCCAGACCATAGTCCTCAATTATTATACATTAACACAGCGGATTCGAACGATGATTTACCAGAAGAGGAAATCCAGAAAAGAACTAGATTATCATAATTACGTTATATGTTAAGTAGCTTTTAATACATATATATATGAAATATATATATATATATATATATATATATATATATATATACACGGTATATTTATATAATTTTCCAGAGGGTGGAGTCGGAGTCGGTAATTTTCAAAAGGGTGGAGTCGGAGTCGGAGTCGGAGTCGGTAATTTTCAAGAGGTTGGAGTCGGAGTTGGAGTCGGAAAATTTTAGAACCGACTCCACAACCCTGGAGGTAACACATCGAAAATCTCCATAACATTGGCAGTAATGAAGAAGTGACAATGAATGTGTGTGATTTTGATGGTGTAAGAAGAAATAAGTAGTTTGGGAATGAGGTAATTAGTTTTGAGGAGGTAATAGGTAGAGTGAGAAAGTTGAAAAATGATAAATCAACTGGTATAGATGAAATTACTGGTGAAATGGCCAAGAATGGATGTGAGATTGGAATTGATTGATATATAAGTTGTGTAACAAGGTGTTTGTGGAGAATGTAGTTCCGAAGAATTGGAGGAGATAAGTGATAGTGCCCTTATATGAGGGTAAGGGAGACAAGGAGGAAATGTTAAAACTACTGGGGAATTGGTTTATTGAGCGTTGTAGGGAAGGTACATGCTGGTATTTTGGTTGAAAGGTTGCTTCGAGTGATTGTGGAGCTAACTGTTAGAGAGCATGGTGCATTTAGAAGGGGTAGAGGATGTTGATCAAAATTTGCATTGAAGCAAATGAGTGGGAGAATGAGAGAGAAGAAGAACAAATTGTACTTGGATTTTATGGACTTGCAACTGGCGTATGGAAGGATTAAAAGAGAAACTCTGTGGAAGTTGATAGTGATAAATGGTGATAATGGTAGGATTCTGAATGGAATCAAAAGTATGCATGTCGTTATTGAAGCGTGTGTAAGGATAAATTGAGTGGAGAGTGGGTTCAATATTAATAGTGGAGTGAGGCAGGGATGTGTAATGTCTTTATGGTTATTTAATTTGTATAAGGATAGGGTGATGAAAGAATTAAAGGTAGGGGTGGCAGGGAAGGATGTTAGACTGGTGGAGAATGAAAGAGAATGGAATATGCCCTTGCCTATTGCACGCAGATTATTTGGTTTTGTCTGGTGAATCTGAAGAAAGTTTGAGAAGATTGGAAGAGGGGGTTTGACAGGGTGTGTAAAAGGAGGTGTTTGAAAGTAAATGTAGATAAGAGTAAGGTTATGGTGGTGGGTGAGGAGACTCCGACTGTGAAATCGTGATGGATGGTAGGCAACTGGAACAAGTATCTGAGTTTAAATATTTACGCTATATGTTGGATGAAAAGGGAACGGATAATGCAAATTGAAGTAGGAAAGTTGTGAATGGTAGGAAGTTGGCTGGTGCAATCAAACTCTTGTTGAATGCAGAATAACTAATTGAGTGTGCTTTGGTTCTGCATGAAGTTATGTTGTTTCCGGTGTTAATGTAGAGGAGCGAAACTGCTGTGGTGTGGAGTAAAAGGTATAGATCAAATTTGCACTCTGTTCAGATGGATAATGTTATGGGCGTGTTTGGTGTAAAACACGTTGATAGAGTAAGGAATGAACGTGTTAGAGAGTTATGTGGTGTGAAGAAAGAAGTGAATGAAAGAATAAATGAAAGCCTACTAAGATGGTTTGGTCATATGGTAAGGATGGATGATAGTTGATTAGTTAACCATGTGTATAGTGGTGAGTGTGCTGGGAATCGACCGACTTGGTGACCGAAAAGTGGATTGAATCAGTAAAGGAGTTTCTAAAGTTAACGAATGGGAGTTTGACAGAGGCGAAAAGAATGGTGCACAATTGGAGTGAATGGTGAAGTTATGTGAGGGGGGGCATGGTTGTGAGTCTGGCCCAGAGGATGAACCTTTACATTAACGAGATACAACAGTGGGGGTCTGTCGCGGTGTTGTAAAGCCTTATAGTGGATATTTGGTGGCGACGGGCTCGCACTTAGGGGTATGAGGAGAAGGTATGGGTGAGGTTTCCTTTCTAATTACGTCATTCTTTTACTGAGAAGGTGATGGATGAGGTTTCCTTTTCTTAATTACGTCATTCTTTTACCCTAACTCTTCTCTTTTCAGTGAATATTTCGCACCTCACACCAAATCTGGGTTTAAAGAAAATAATGTAATATTATATATATATATATATATATATATATAGTAATATATAAATATATTATATATTTATATAATAATATATTAATATATAGTATATAGTATATATATATATATTATATATATATTATATATATATATATATATATTATAGAGAGTTTATCTTAAGAGATAGAGTGATTGTAATTAAGGTTCGATAATAATTTGCTTAACATTGTTATAAAATAAAAGGAATACTTTAAAATTAAAACCTGTAAAACAGAGTCCTGGGGAAATTTACCATTTCGACTGTATTAATTTAGAACCTTGCAAGACAGTATTCCATAAGTCAGCTAACCAATGCGATTGTATTAGCCTAAGATCTGTAAGACTATATATATATATATATATATATATATATTACATACATATATATATATATATATATATACATAATATTATATATTTCTATGGATTAGATAAAATGTTTTAAATCTAGGTATTTTATACTATATAATATACTATATATATTATATATACTATATACTATATATATTATAGCTTATATATATTAATAATATATATATAATATACTACTATTATATATATATATATATCTAGTTATCATAGTATATATATATTGATATTATAATATTAAACCGATTAGTATACTATATCATATCATATTATATATATTATAATATACTCATATATATATATAAATCCTATAATTGTAACATAATATTATTAGTTACATCAACATTACTCCTGTAGATTCTCATTTAGATCTAGTTAATACTCTCGCAAAACTCTACAAAAACACTTGATCTCGCTTATTACAATCTTCCAAACCCTCCGCTCTATTAACCCCATATCTTCCCAATAAACTCGTGGGTTCTTAACTAAATAGAAAAAGCGCGCTGTCCAAAGAGCACACTAAGCGTTAATTGTCCTAATTTTACATCTCAGATATATTTTATAATAAACACATAAAAAAGAAAACCTCGCATAAAAATTTTACTCTTTCACTTCTATATCATATTTTTAATACTGTATGATATACTATATATATATATTATATATATATATATATAGGTATCCACCACTCACGGGCGTTTTTTTTACCCCGCCTGACTATATATATACCTATATACTTATATACTTATATCTCGTCTCCGGCTGACTCCCTCCCACCCTCCACCCCGACTTCCACTTCTGCCTCATAAATATATTAGTTAATATAGTATATATATCTTATTATATTAACTATATATATATATATAAAGACGTGGGCATATTAACGCGTTTTTATAAAGCGTTAATCTGTTAATTAACTCGTTAATTTTTTCATCTGAACTCTTTTAAAGCTTTCGTTTTAATTTCGAAAAGGATTAATGAAATAGTACACGGACTAATTAACAAGAAGTTTTGTAAATTAAATTTTGTGAAAATAATACATGGTATACAGAGAATTAAAATTATATCCTCAACCTACACCCTACGAATATAGCCGTTACCTTACCATTTACAAATTGAGTATTGTTAAAAAAATATTTTCTAATAACGAGAATTTTTTAAATAGTTATTGGAGAAGGAATTCCCGATTCACCATATTCAGGCCAAAATATAAAACAAATAAAGACTTGAGATTATTTACTAAACCACACTCCTCTTCAAATTGGCTCAAAATGCGGGTTTTTATTTCTTACAACGGTTATTATTCCCGATTTTTATAATTGTTTAATTCTGTTTTTACTTATGCTATATTTCTTCATTTGGCTTTATTTGGCTCGCTGCCAGACAAAAAAGAAAGGATAGTCACTGTTGCCCGTTCAATGAGTCATTAAACTTCTTCGTCGTTACTATGAACTTGCTGGTATTTTTTGACTACGGTGTGGAAAAATATAGAATTGTGGAACAACTAATAAACGTCCTAGTTAATTTATAAAAAATATACAATTTAATATATATAATATATATATATGAGGTTTAGGTTTATAAAGTAGTTTTATTATATAATCTCAATTTATATTATATAGTATATATATATATTATTAAATATCTTACTATATGAGGTTACCTATACTCACTATTATTACCTTATCTACGGTATTAATTGGTTGATAATTTACAACAATAATATGGTTGATAGATTTGCGATATATAATTGGTTGATAATTTTTTCCCTTACTCTCCGAACCTTCCGATGCACCCCGTATGCTCTAAACTACAATTAGTCACAAAAGGGGAAAAGGGAATACATTGCTGGATTGCTGGTGCAATTTTAGGGCGGAAAATGTAAAAAAAAAATTAAAATAAAAATAAAATAACAAAAAAATATATATATCTCAAAAAACTACAATAGCTACAGCGGAAAAAAGAATACATTTTTGGAATCCTTGGTAAAATTTTGAGATAGGAAAATGTAAAAAAAATAAAAAAGATAAAAATAATTATTGCTAATAATTATAAAGTAATATGATTAGAGAGACCTATTTAGAGACCTTTTATTGGTTACTCGTTAAAATAAATAGACTTTCTATTAAATTTTGCTTTTTTCTTTTACTAAAAGGAATACCTTCCAAGGGGTCAAAATAGAATACCGCACGATGGCAGGAGCTCTCTACAGAGGTGCTGCCTTTCGCGGGGCGACCACTACGGACGTAAATGGTTAGGAAAGCCTACATGTTTTTCCTCGTGGGGAGAGGGGTCTTCACGGAACCAACCCGCTCTTTGGTATTTTTGGGAGTGGTCGCGGGGGTTCCTCCGCCCTCCCCCTACGGGGGGAAAATGGAAAACGTCCCCCCCTGTGTTCCAAGTCGGCTCAAGAGACCCCCTATAAAACAAAATTGCCGTTACAAAATTTAAGTTGTTATATATAACTCGGTAAGAAATGAGTATATCCAATGCCATGCGCCCTGCGCATGCACGGGCTCCTCATAGAGAGAGGAAAAAAACCCAGATAATATATAGCCATACGTATTTCATTTTTTATAATTAAAATTAAAGTATTTAATTATTTTTTTACATTTTTCCTAACTAAAATTTACAAGGATTTCCAAAAACATCTGTGTATCATCTCATTTCTCTGGTTAGACATATTGTTAGTTTGGGTGAGTGAATGATTTTTATTTCATTTTTTTTATCATTATTTTTTTTTTTTTTTACAGGTTTTTTCGCAATAAATAATTTAATTGCACACGTAGTAACTGTGCCAAAAAACAATATTGTATTACACTTTTGATCCTTAACATATTTGGAATAAATTTTCTGTTGGCATCGAGGATAATGGATCTCGCGGATTGATCAGTGCTCGTCTAAACGGCAGAATAGTCACCAAAGACTAGCCGTAGGCTAAGTCTACTAGAAAAATTAGTAGTGGCATGACTTATAACCCACGCTAGTTGTCGTCACAGTATTAATATAGTGACGTCGAGGTGTGTGAGGTAACTCATATTTTATTATATAGTATATTACTTAGTGAACTTAATTGAATAATAGTAATCCTCATTAATGTCTTTGTGATGATGGACATTGAAATTACATAGAATAATAATTTATTTATTTTATTTCAAGCAAACCAATTTAATACTCAACCTCTAGATTCATAATAATCCATTATATTAAGAACCTTTTATACTACCTAAGTAATATATTATATATATATAATATATATATATATATATATAATATATTTATATATATATAATTATAATATATATAAATATATATATATTAATAATAATATTAATATAATATATAATACTATATATATATATTATATATATTATATATATATATCTTATATAGATATATATGATATTAATATATATATATAATATATATATAATATATTAATATATATATATATATTATTATTAATAATATATAATATATATTAATATTAATATATATATATTATATTAGTATATAAGATATAATTATAAATATATATATATATATATATTAATTATATATATTATAATATATTAAATAATTTATAATATATATAGTATATATATATTTAATACCAATATATATATATATATTTATATAATATGATAATATTATATATATATATTAAGTTTTCTAGATAAATTTTTTTTAATCCCAACCTTAATTAATTTTAGGAAATTTGTAAAAGATTATATAGTAGTAGTATGAACTTTCACTCGCTCATCACTAAAAGTTTACACGTACTTAGAAAGCTGAGCTCACTTGTACTTCTTTGTGTGTGCTATAGTGAGTGTGACAGATTTTCCCATCATTATGACGTTCAAAAGATAGAGATGTGAGCATAAGGCGAATTCGTAGTGAGTATTAAGTATATAAGGTTACAGGGTTAGTCGTTCAGAGTGAGCGGGTATATAGGTGCACTGCTCATAGGAAGGAAGGCTTCCATGTTGTCCTGGGATATTAACGACGATCTAGTTGCAGATGTGGAGGATAATAACTGATTGTTCAAGTATTGAATTGATTTATTAATTACATAAGATTGGTTGGAGTAGGTGGTACCTGATCTGTCTACCGGGTGGAAGTTAATTGTGTTTCTTTCTGTGAGGACAGTGATTAACTTTTCTAGTATGAGGGGATGGATGTTTGTAGTATATGACGTATACGTGAGGTAAATGGTGGTGATGTTTTAGTATGGAGATATTGTTATTTGATAGTATATAGTAGGTACGAGTTTTGTATATGAAGATATAATATGTATGATTCAGTCAGGATGATTGTGTTATGGATGTAGAAAGCCCAAGATATACCACTGTTAGTATTACTTTGGGACAGGCGGGTGGGTGGTGGTTGTTATAGATAGTATGAATCTTTGTGTAGTGAGATACAACTATACAATAATCTCTCAATACATTAAAAGATTATATGTTGAGCATGGAGTGGTAATAGACATTTCTGGGGTGTTAGGATCGATATCGGAACATGAGTTTAGTATTTATTGACTAAGAGGTCTCTTAATTGTTGATTGTATGTGAGAGGAGGTTCGTGCGTATGCTGGTGCTCCGTGAATCGGTAGAGTAGAGGCAAGCGTAGCCACTCCTCCCATTGTCCCTTAGGTCATGTGGCTCGTACAGAGACACGCTCGAACTCCGGGTGGGTCGGCTAGTGGTGACTTGGGTGTGGTTCCTTACCCTAAAGAAGAAAGATGAGTGTGTCTCGTCCATTGTAAAATTGGCTGGTGTATGGGGGAGTTAGTATATATACCGTTTTATGTTAAATTATACAAAATGATTTAAATCTATTATATATAGAGAGAGCCAAAGATTGTTTGGTGTACACTGGTGTAATATATCATTTTATGTGTGTTCTTTATAGCCTCTATGATAGTCTATGAGAACCATTGGTCGCAGTATGGAGCTCGAAGGGCCCTTTTATTGATGATATGATTAATTAAGTCTATATTTTGTCTCGTAGGTGCGAATTTGAGCTTATTGTTTTGAAAGTTTCTTGTGTGTTTGCTCTCAGACGATGTGTTTTTTCTTTTACTGTCCGCATTGTTTAAGATATATAGTTTGCTTGGTGTCATGAGATGATTTGATTCGTTACGTGTTTTGTTTAGGAGTATGTTAATTTACTCGTTAGGTTCGGAATATTAGGATCAAGAAATAGCTATTATTTTAAGCGCGGTTTCTATATATCCGTTTTTATGAGCATTTTTTCTGAATTACAAATTCGTGTGCGATTGAAATTACAAAAAATGTCTTGTTTTAGGATGTCAAGCTTCATTTCTTGTTATTCTTAATAGTAATGATCGCCTTTTGTCTCCTAATATAAGTATATATAATGTAACCATGAGTATGTGTTTAGGCTCAATAGCTATATATACGAAGTGAGGGAATTAGATTATACGTCAATATAAATATATGTTTTCTTATATTCTATATATTAAGTTTTAAGTGTATATATATATTATAAGTGTATTTAACTCAATATTTATATATATTATATCTATATGTATATCATATACTTGTACTATTATATTATATGTAATTTTATTGATATTATATCAAATATATTATATTAAATAGAAACGAACTTAACCGTTAGAGGAATATGTGATATATTTGTATAGGTTTTGTGAGAATGAACAGTTCCGGTTTCAGCTGTACCTAAAATATTTTTTGGTATTGTTTTGAGTATTTATAGAGGGATATATATCTATTTAAGTGATTGTGTAGTGTATCAAGTAATATTTAAACTATTTGGAACCATGATTGAATAATGTGGAATTTTAGGACTGCAGCAGCAAAAAGTGGCATGAAGTAAGTATTTATTTAGGTGTAATGTTGAATTTTATTTAAGTTTTTTATATATATAGTATATTAGTAATAGTGATGAATAGCTTAGTACGTCGTCTATGTATTTGCTGATGAGTAGCGCAATAGTTTCTATAATTTTAATAATTGTGGTATTAATTTCATATTATGTGAGGCTAATCATGTAATATTAAAGGAATAGGATATATTGTACTCTTTTTTCATAAAGTAGTGTGAATGTTGAGTATAAAGAAAAACTGTGATAGTATTTACGTGCTCTTCTTTATAAAATATGCAGTTTGGTAGGTATAGCGTTTAGTTTAGTAGGGTAGTGTGGCAGATCTGCTATAAAGATAATAAATATGGATTATTAGATGAGGTGTAAATATGTGGATATAAATGAACATTGATAGACGAACAATTGTGGTACAGACTATTTACGTATATAAATGTATTTTAAAATGGAGTGTGAGTAAGGTGATGTTTTTATATGGTAAAAGGATCAATATTATTGGCTGATATTATATAATATTAAGTTTTTGGTATACTACCACCTGAGATATATATTTGGTGTGAGGTTGTGATTCTTATTATCATATACCCGTTAATTGATTGGGGTGTGGGAATTGTGAAAGCAGATCTTTCTTAAATTTTGATAAAAGAAAAAATAATTAAACATTATAAGTAATGTGTTTTATGTTATTTTGATCTGACATGTCTTCCTTATACGGAGCTATATGTTATGTGTATAACGGACTGGCCGTTAATGCGTGTTAACTCGATAGTATAGAGACGATGGGTATTCTGTAACTCAGAAATGATGCTCCATTTACATTTCTGAAAGCATTATATCTTAGTTTCGAAATTTATGCACTACGTTTAGTAAAGAGTAGGATGGTAACGACTGATACAGGGAAGCGGGACATTTGATTATTAATTTTTGGTGGAGATTTAAAGTACTTCTGTTGTCTTGTCCCTCTCTAAGAACCCCTATGAGTGAAATATAAGTGTACATTGAAGAACAACTAAAATCATTTTTCCTCGCTCTCTCTCCTAACAAGCATGTTTTGACTCCACTATCTGATGGTGGTGAGTAATTTCCGATGATAAGTGAGAGATATTTGTGGGGCTTGAAATTATGATTGGTAATGGGGTGAATTTGAGTATGTATTATAATTAAAGTGTTCTTTTTATTTTAGTTGTAATAACATATTTTAGAAAAATGTATGGAAGTTAATATAAATAGTTTTAATATTATTAAATATTACATATTTATTAATTATATTAAATTAATTAATTATTAAATATATTTCAAATATATTTCATCAAATAATATACTTGATAAATACTCCTAGATATATATATATAATTAATATTAATATAGCATCAGTAGTATAGTAATAATTATATATATTATTAATATATAATATATATATTTATATATATATATAATATATATAAATATATTATATATAATTTATATTATATATTATTATATCTGAATTATATATATTATATATTAATATTAGTGTGTGTGTGTTTAGTTTATGTATATATTTATATTAAGTATATAAATTATTAAATATATTATTGAATTAATATATATATTGATTGTGTGTTTAATATATTAATTATCATATATATTATAATATATTAGTAGTGTAAAATGTTTTATGAATGTATATTACAAAATAAAATAAAGATATTAAAAGAAATAAACAGTATAATGGTGGGAGGGTACAAAAAAGAGATTAAGCAGAAGACTGCACGAGAAATGTATTAATTCCGTAGGAAAACGACGGTTTTGGTGGAGGATGTGCTCCGATTAGGGAAAAAGACCAAAAACCACAAAAATGAGGAAGATGGTTAAAAAGATTATAAGGATTAACTGATAAAATTCAATTGAGAGCTTAAAGAAAATATTGTCTAGAGGGCATTTTATCTGCACATAAATAGGGCACGAAGAAGTTATAACTTGCGAAAATAAGAAATGTAAAAAGAAATGATGGCGAAGCCAGGATCAAAGATTTGGGCAAAGAGTGAAGCTAATGAACAGAAGGAGGATTGCAACAGACAGGAGTAGATAAAAAGATTAATAATTTATTATGGTTAGAGAGAATTTCATTTAATAGTAAACAACTAGAAAAAAAAAGAACAATAATAAAAGTTATTACTTTATTTAAGATATTGAGGAAATGAGGGATGAAAACCCTGGTGGAACCCACATAAGGGAATATAAAATATAAAAGTACCGTAAGTGATAATGGGACGGGCTGAATACATATTTATTGATCGATAGCCACTAACTTAATGAAGGATCCGTGTAGGAAGATGAAGGAGTGAAAGATGACCGGTAGGAGGAGGTGAGGAAGGATGGAGAGATGGTTAGGAGAGAGTAGGAGCAGTGGTATAGGAGCTAGTATAGAGGAGTCACGCTGTTTGTAGTTCGCACGGAGGTAATTGTGGTGAAGGAGTGTTGTAGAGATGTAAGGGTTGATATAGTATTGATGCGGAGGTATAGGTTGAAACTTACTTTAATTAAGTTAGATCCAAACTAAGATACTTGGAAAGCCATATAACCAAAAACCCAAAGCCTCTGAAAATAATAATTGTAAAATATTTAATAAGGTCTCCCCGCAGTTACAATGGATATAATAGCAGTTGAGTGATTTAAGGAGACCCAGAGGTTGCTGAGACCCTAGGTATATGGATGTTGAGTAAGTGACAGGAGAGGCTATTGGAGCTTGTAGATGGAGGTGTTCGGAGAATAATATGAAGAGGGTCCCAGAGGAGTGCGCGACGCCCAGTTGAAACATTTCTTCTGGGGTATGATGAATATAAATAAATCGTCTTACTATATATAGACAGAAATGGACTTTCGTAATTAAGAGAGTGTTCAAAAAATATATAACAAGAGGTGAGATCTAACTTTGATTACGATCAATATGGCATATAAATATATTGTGAAAGGAGTGTTTGAGAATTAAAGACTGAGGAATAGAATCATCGAGTACCACAGCTAGGAGGTAGGATAAACAATGGCATATGGGTGCAAGGTGAATTACTAAGGTTAAAAGAACGTTGGTAGGAGTACGACTCAAGAACTCTATATGCTCAACATTTTAGTACAGTCCTTGTAAGAGAAAAGTATTCGTTTTCTTTACAA
>JABUQX010128930.1:0-20071 GCA_015478945.1 Trachelipus rathkii | reverse complement strand
AAGAAGGAAGCACCACAGCGAACAAAGGCCTGGGAGATATTACATATCAACACAACTCATGCGGCCGGACAGCAGCACCCTTCTTGTGCTAGAGCGCGTAAAGTGGTGGACGCCGATATAAGTCCCTCGAGCACCTGCCGCTGTTGTTACGTATAGAAAAAGAGATAAAACACCAGACATCGCGCCGACAAGTAAGAGGCAAGAATTAAAAAATACAAATCAGTTTGTAAAGCTTTTGGCCTTTGAACCCCGACCCTAATCCAAAAAGCGGTGAACCAGGAAATTTAGACATTCTTTCGCCCCCGCCGACACAAGACCTTCATTGTGATATTCAACAGCAAAATGCCTACTTGAAAGCAGGAGGCTCACAACGTAGTGTAAATTATAATATAGTATCATTCCATAACCAGAGGGAGCGGATGTGCTCCGGTGTAGTCCTTAAACTGTATAGCTGATTGGCAGTCGCTGTGAAAATAAGAAAGACGTAGAAGAAAAAAAAAAGATTAAACTCTTTGATGAATTTGGAAAATGTAGATACCAAATTTTTTTGTATTGTTCGCGAAGCTGCGCTAAAACTATTGCTAACCATTGGTCAAATATGAGAGGTGTGAGAGATATTTATACCTTAGATTACCTATATCTGTAAATATATTATGTTTATGTTATAGGCCAAGGAGTATATATATATTGATCAACAGGGAAAGAGACTAATATTATAGAAATAAACACGTACGAATAGAGTTTAGGAGAAAGTTATTAATAGAAAGGTAGCTTCATAGTTTAAGAGGTAGGATGAATTTGCAGATAAGTTTGGTTTATTTTATAAGAGATTGTAAATTTCAATAAGGTTTAGAGGACCGAACACCATCCCCTAACTGAGGAAATTAATTTCTATCCATATCGAGGCAGAGAATAGAACGGAATAAAAGATTTAAAATACGAAGATAGGCAATTCGATATTAAGAAGTAAATGAAGGGTAGATAAATTGAATATAAATTGAGATTTAACAATGAAAATGAAGTGGAGTTTCCAAGAGCTTGGAAGAATGCCAAGGATACATATACAGATATATGAATATATATATATATATATATAAGATGTGCTGGTAGAGAAAAGGGAAAATATAAAAAAAACAGCAATGTAATTTACCAAAGTAGGAGTAAAATTAATTCCATAATAGACAGAAGACCCTGAGGAACACCACATTGATTATATGACAGTACAAGAAAAGAAGATAAGTCACCCATCATCAACAAGCCGAATTATATGAGCGAATTTGAAAAGAATAAAACTAGAACATAAGTTAATTATAAGTCCAAAGAGATAGAGAGGGAATTAACCCAAGAAGGGAGGATATCTTTGTGAGGAGCAAAAAAGTTGAACCAGCTGTTTAGCACAATAAACCGGTCAAATAGCTTTTGGATTAATGTCATTAGCGCAGCCCGAAATGTTCTCCCTTCAGTTCCTAATTAAGTATATTATTGTATAAGATGTAGTGTTATTGTTTGCATATGAATATTATTATTAAGATGGAAGAGGACTTTTGGATAATGAGATGTGATGTTGAGTTCGTGCTGCAATAACTTAATAAATGATTTATGAAGGAATGCGATAGTGTCATTGCAATCGTCTGCTATAAAAAGTAAATTAATATATGATTATATTAATAGATGTTGTTAATACGATAATATTTATGCAGCTCTTTTGCGAGAAACACTCCTACTTTACATTGATATTAAGAAAGTGAGTTCTTGTTACCTGTTTCTAGGGACGGGTGAGGCTAATCTAAACTTGTTAGTGCTTGCGCCGTTGACTGCCGGAACTCGCCCTCGCGTAACTAAATCATTAATCATTTTAAGTATGTTCTGAAAGCGCTGGGTGCTTCGCAGCTCTCCGTCACAGCCTTGTATGTCCGTTTAGGGCCACTCTACCCACTTACTTGATATAAATCGTGTATGTGTAAGAAGGATTATGGGCGTCCTGTTATGCCGTTGGAAACTTCTCGCAATTATATAATCTTAATCGTCATAGAACTGTTTCGTGTATGTTTCTAGAGGCTTAGACTTTTGATGATGGTACGTCTATGTTATTGCTTCTTGTTTGGGAGACGTTTTTACGATTATATAACGTTGTGGATTAGTTTCTTAAGGTGGTGATGTTGGTCCTAGTGTATGCCTTGTTGTTGAAGACTCCATACATATTCGTGTATGTTTCTAAGAGGTCGTGGACGGTCCTTGTATGCCTTGGAACTCGTCATTTTTTATCGATTTTGATTAACTTGTATGTTTTCTTAACATGGATTGTGCGTCCTTGTATGGACCAATAGTCTGTAACGATTTCCGAATAAAGAAAAATGTTGCCTATTAGTTTTAATTTATCATCATGTATATTAGAGTTTTAACTATGATTCCTTATTAAAAATAAGGGAACGTTATAAAATACAATATTATAATAAAATTATCATTTTCATTGAGTGAATCTGTTGATATCGAATGAGCTTTGATTTGGTATTGAGTTATAATAATTTAAATATTAGGAAAAATTAATCTACTAGGAATTATAAAGATTGCATATAATAGTGGGTGTTATAAATATGGTTGCATGGTTTTTGATAATCGTCAGATCTTAGTTAAGTTTAAGTAGATATTGTATGATATGATAGGATGTTTTTGTTGAAACTATGTTGTTGTATACATGAAAGGTGAATATGCACATAAGTTTACATGAATTCAGATTAATATTTCCATAAAATAATTTTAATTAATTCAATAATTAATTATTAGTATATAAGATATTAATTAATTATATTGATACAGGTGAAGCTGCTTGAAATGGTAGTAGTCATCATATTATTTTAATGTTAATAATTAGAGAAAGTATTAACTAAATACATGTGTTTATATTTGTATGATCCCACATAGTATATATTGTCATATTTCAGGCTGTAAATGCTAAATACAAATTATTATCTACATTTATTGGATAATGAAGAAATTGCAAAATATCGTTCATGAGACTACTGAATACAAAAAAAAAGTGAAGAATGTATTATAAATATTAGTTACTACACACAAGAAATTTATTCGAATTCCTACCCAAGATAATTTATATTATTATTTGAGATACATATACTTAAAAGTGGTTAGCAATATCGTTATGATATAAGAGGCTTACCGTTCTATACTTAAGCTACGTACACTAGCTGATCGAACTAGTCTTAGACTAAGATATTTATGTATCTCACCAGTATTGATTTATTACTTGGCGATATAAATTTAGTGACGATCATTATATTCTATTATGTTCAGATTTTGCATCTATTTTATTGTTGTTCCAGTTTCATTGAGTGATATCCGTTTGATATGATTACGCCCTGATTTTTACCTATTTTTTATTAAAGTTAAAACTAAGTTGGATTTGAGGTGGAGATTATTTCTAAACTTGAGTAAATTTATTAAAAACAATTGTTTTTTTTTTATTACCCTTTATTATACTCTATTTATTATACCTGCACAGGTAACAAAATTTATCGAGACAACTTACTATTAACTTATAATAAGATAAATTACAATAGACAGTTTTTTATTATTACTAATTATATTGCATGAGATTTTCTAATCTTGTTTTAACTAAAAACTCTGTACCCAATTTCTCTTATTTATGTGAGAATTCTATATGTTATATATATTAGACTTTTGTGTATGTTAAGTGCAGCATGCTTTATGATAAAACTCTTACCTTTTGGTTGGTGTCCTGCTATTTAAATTGTACATTACTTAGCTTTTAATGTTCATCATCCTCTATAATACCAACTTATCTGTTGTTATTAAAACTTATTCTCCTGAGCTTCTAATGAATTTAATGTAGCATCTTTAATTTTTTAAACAATGATTTTTAATACATAAAAAAAATTAAATTTGTGTAGCGTTGTTATATCTATATAGCTATCAAGTTAATTTTGAGAGTAGATCATTGCTATAGTGATTCAACGCTTTTTGTTGTCATTATACTTTTTTATACTTTTATTATTACCTTCTTAACATTAATAGTAATAAAAATTTAATACAGAATATATCCATCATATATTAATTCACCTTAAGTTAAATTTTGCTTGCTGACCGTTAAGAGTGCAATTGGGCTTAAATTGAGTGAATTTTAGTCATAAGTATTTAAGTTATATGTGATAGGTTCATTGTTATGAATATTCAGCGTAAATATGTTGCGTCCACAAATCTGTCCGGTGTAGTACTATCCTGAGGAGAAAGGAACTCTCAAAGTGTTGTGAAACGGCAATAAAACAAGAGCATGAGTTTACAATGGATATGATGTGGTTTATGCGAAAAGGTTGGATTGACATTGGTGATGAATAAGCGTTATTATTTATTTTAGTGTTATTAGATTTTGTTTTTCTTTAGAGTAGGGTAATGATCGTTGCGTTTACTTAAAACTCATTTTTTTCTCGTCTAAACTCTGACTTCTCTAGTAACTGTGAAAATTGAAAGGGCCAAACAACGCATTTCTGTAATAAAGGGTAAATAAGTTGTTTTAAAAATAATTCTGTTTTTTTCATTAAAATAAAGTATTAAATAAAGTTTTTCAGATATGTCGAATCAATTCATTCTAAGTAGACTCTATCGTTCATTATATTAATTTTTGAACGAGTTATCTAATTATTAAATCTTGGTAATTTAATGTATTTTTATTCAAGATAATTAAATATTATGGTAAGGCAGCTTATATCTCTTATATATAAATTTTTATATATCAACCACTAATTGTAAATTATAAAACCGATCCGTGTACTATACATTTTGCTATTTAAATCTACTAATTCCATTCCTACTTTCATAATTCTACATCATTATGCTCTTGAGTCTTCATGCAAACAGTCTATTAGTATATTTCTATACTTAATTTTAAATCACTAGAAATTAAAATGCAATCACTTAACAAGTCTCACAAATTATCTTACTAATTATCTACTCGATAATCACTTGTATCAATTTTTACACGGTCTTTTATGTGTTGTAAATACGAAAATTGACCTTACCATTCATATATTAAAAAAAAGATTAGGAGAATTTAATTCTAACTTCATCTGATTGATTAAGGAGAATTTCACCAGTTATACTCATTTCTTCAATAGTAATAAATGTTGATATTCAGGGACGCCGGGTAAGGGAGGGGATTTGGACAAAATAAAATGTGATACAGTGAATTATAATACATGCATTTCTCATTTTTTATAAATTTATTTACATAAACTCTTTTTGATGGTGAATGTTTTCAAAAATACCTATATCAGTTTCTTATTACTTTGGACCATATATTCCCTGCTTCCCGAGTAATCATACATTGATATATATTTCCTACTGTTTAGTATATGTATTATATTCATCTATCAGACATATAAGAAGTAAGGTAAACAATTGTGATTTAACTAGTCATTTCCACTAATTCAATATGATACAATAAATCACTACCAAAACATTCTTCCCCTTCATCATTACCATTTACCTTAATATAACTGTTATTGCGCTTTAATTACCACAGTTAATATAGATTATTAAAGCTCTTGTTAATAATCTTAATTTCATTTCTAATTACTAATCTGATTAAAAGATTCACTTATTAACTTAATATTAATTATTAATTAATTACATATATAAATTTTTATCACTATGTACGTTTCATCTCTTGTGTTATTTGCTATATGTGCACAGATATATAAGTTCGGTAACGTTGACCTGCTAGAAGCTCCACATGATTTTTACTGGTAATGCACAAAAAAGATTTATAAACCACAAACAGTGATGCATAATATAAATATGAATAGGGTATAGTTAGCCCCAATTTATTATTTTCAAATCCATAGTCTTTCTATTAGATTAACTTATTCACTTTATTAATAATTAATCACCTACTTAACATACTGGCATGTCATTATTGAACACTTCCATATTTCTATACTTACCTTAACATTTCATTCTACATCCACTATTTGGTCTATGTTAAGATGGTTAAAGGAATATTTATATAATTAAACCTTACTGGCAGAGGCGAATATCTAAACCTTATATCTAACCATCTCATATGAAGATATGAAATGAGTTATGAGAGTTTACCAGTTTACCCCTCACATTCAAAATCACCGTTTCGATTATTTTACAGTCGAGAGCACTTTTTACCCATTAAACCCTGATATTTACCATTATATATGAAACATGTCATACACAGATTCTATCAATTTATATAATCACTTAATTCATATCCTTTGCTACTATTTACATTTAACTTATCAAGTTATATTCTTCAATTTATGTCCACACAACTCTACTCAAAATCTACTTCAAATTTGCTTTTTAAATTTCTGATCTATTCTTTTAATTTTCATTAGGTAGCTCAGTACCTGAGTCTTTACAAGAAGTGTCTTTATTTATTAATTAATCCTTCCATTTTATCATTACCTCATTCAGTTTAAGTCTCGCAAACTTAAAAGAACCATTGTTAAAATCAAATTCTCACAAATTCGCATTGTTTCAGATAGTTAACAACGATGACGTTTAACGTTCACTCTGTACCTAGTCATATATCACTATCACTAGATCACAATTCATGTAAGCACTTTAACTTAATTATCAATCTCTGCCTGGTGATAACAGCAGTGAAGCCCTTTCAAGCTACCTTCTATATTATTCATAGTAGCGAATCAGAATCATTAAATAATTTCCACAATCTGCGACCGTTAAAACAAGCATGACGCCCTTTACAGTCAACTTTTCCCGGGTGTATAGTACATAGTCACAATCAGAAACATTTAGATAATTCGAATTGCTAACTGAATGAGTATTAATCAGGTGATATCATTTATATACCTTTAAAAACTTTGATATTACATTATAAAGATCACAATACAGAACAATTAAAATAAATTCTTTTTCAAATTTGCAGTGGAAAAAATGGAACCGATATGACGCTTTTTTATATGCCCATTTCCACGGTATTTATCTCAAATTTGATTCTACAGATCCAAACATATAATTAAAATTAATTTCAAAATTGCTGGAGTTAAACTATGTTGTAACTTTATAGTGACCTTTTATGATATCTTATCTCTAATTAGTCACTCTGAATATTAATCAAAACAAATATTATTTATATTTAACAAAATTGGCAAACAATGTATAATTAGTATGTGATACCTTGTTAAATGTATGATATACTGTTTATCAAGTTAGTTACTGTTTCTTATTATTTCATTTAATAACAAAGCCTGCATATCATTTAAAAATGATAAATCTCCAATAATCATTAAAATTACAAAGATATGTATAGTGAAGTTATATCAGAATGAACCGTTTAAGTTAAACATCTTTCAGACTGTATTACTTTTTGCCAATACCTTCTCACTCTCATTTAAAAAATCAAATTTTTCAAAGTTGGCATTGAGTGTAGATGAAACGTTTTATATTCGTATCATACACCTTTGCGATTTTAACTTTTAATAAACTTGCAAATGAGGGCACACTTAATAATATTATATTATTTATACTTTTACTCTGAATTTTATTTTCACTTATTTTAAAATGAGTACTCGCAACTTCATCACTTGAGTTTTAATAAAAGTAAAATTACTCAATTAAACATCTAAATCATAGTTTTAAGCCAATCCTGACAATTCTCTTCACTGACTTGATCAAAAGTTACTGACGTTAAAGTTATTGACCTTCCAGAAATACGTCCACTTTTGGGTAACCTTGTTCACCCTTAAGAACATGAAAAGAACACAAGGAAGAAGAAAAGATAATGAGAGAAATAAAAATTTATATAAGATACAAATAAAAGAAATATATTCAAAATATCGTTTAAAATTAATAGCATAAATGTATATATTATAACATACAGAATAATTTTATTTACAATATCACGAATTCTTCTTGATTACTGTTTAAAAAAAGCCAAATTATAAAACTGAGGTAGAACCTATTATTGATCAACTAAAGCTTTATGTCAGTAATCGATATTTTATTAAAGTGTATTGAAATAATAGGTGAATAAAAATCCGAAAAATAAATAGAATAATGAAAAAATTTAGATCTGTACTCTTCGATAACAACTCAGAGTTATAATATCTTTTTTCTTTTCTGGATGTAATTCTGTAAAACTGAAAAGAAACTTAATGAAATTTTCTTTCCGTACACAAACTCTTTCTTGATATTGTTCTACAACAAGTTTTCTTACAACACTTGCTATAAATCCCTCTTTCATCCTTCTTATATAATACCAAACATCTCTTAACTTAGCTCTAACTTAACTGTAACTTAACTTCTACGAAAGATCGATAATCTGTTTTGACTTATAATCAAGATTTAATTTATAAATATCTATAATTCTTGTAAATAATAATAATAATAACGTATTCTGCATCTTCAATGGAAGTTTATTTATGAGTATATACAAATGCGTTTCTATGCTTCTTTCTGAGTAATTTGATGAAAAAATAGTCCTTATGTCTGTGATAGTTTGATTAAGTAGATTAGTAAACCAGTTCTTATATATATATTAGAGAATTAATAGTATTAATAATTGACTTAAACTTCTTTTACATAGTTAATAATTATATATATTAATTTTATATATATATAATAATTCATAGGGATGGGTTATTACGAAAAAAATAAAAATAAATCGTAATCCCGACTACCTAATACTCCAGTTAATAGTCGGATTATAGATTAATAATAACATAGACCCGAACTCCGACTACTAGAACTCCAAGATGAGTCCCAGTATATATTTTTAAAATACTTAATTGCCACTCCCGACTCCAATGAAGATAATAATTAGATTTACACTACACAACATAATTTTGTGAACTCAATTTAATTATTATAAGCATCCGCCTCCTAGCTGATATTGAATAATTCGTATAATGCAACTAAATATTTAACTATAACAAGTATACATATTATTTATTCCCTAACTATAATAATTATACCCCGTATTTTTTTGCTTATTTTGACCTTAATACTACTCCCTAGCGCGCACTAAACAAAAAAACGTGTAATCAAACTAATCATTTAAAGTTATTGTATAAATTCTAACTAATTCTTCTATTAGATTAATTTGAGTATAAATACCATAACTCAACTTTGGTAGTATTTTTCGTACTATGCTTTTATGTATAAATATTACTTCTGTTCCATCTAGAAATTAAATTATATATTTATCATTATAGTAGGTTATTATTAATTAAAATAATCGAATCATTGATTATTTATTATTTATATTCTTAAATAATTGCTATAATGCTTAATTATTATATTTATATATATTATTATAATATATATATATATATATAATATATATATATAATTATTAATATATTATAATATATATTAATATATTAATATATATAATTATTATATATTAAAAATTTTATAACATTATTAAATGCTTTATAATAGTTGTATGAAAAATTATTTATTTTGAGTCCTATTGCCAACGAAAGATACTTAATGGTATTATATATTTATAGCACACAGGTATTTCAAGAATAATACATATTTGGTGAAGTTAATTAATAGTTCAGTAATAGTAACATATAGCAAATGAGTAAATTATATATTCATTACTTTTTCCTACCTAGAAGTAATGTATAAGAAGAAGAAGAGAAATAAAATGAATAAAGAAGGATAGAATAGAGAAGAAAGAAGAGAGTGAAAGAAGATTAAGAGAAAATGCCCAAGATAAAATTAGATAAGAAGAAGAAGTTTGATAATTTGTGGTATATTTCAGAGTTAGAAAAAGATAAAGATTGTGAGATCTGCAATATATTAGTGATATACCTAATCTTGATTTTCTATAATATATCTATTACATTTAATAATAGTAATCAAATATATCCTTAGTAAATTAGTTCCTAGATATTTACTGACACACACACATGCCCTGTGAGTTAATATATAGACTATAAACCAAACATTTTGAATATAAAATCTTCATTCTGAAAAAAGGTAAAGTACCAGATTTTATGAAATTGTCGAATGAAAATTTTAGATAAGTGTGTCTCAGGAAAAATATCTAATAGTAATAGCTACTTATAATAATTATTAAGTATGTGATATATATAATTTATATCATTTCATAGTGTATCTCTGAAGTTTAGTTAAACTTACAATATCTTATTAACTATACGTATATATAAAACCTAATTAAGTCAGTACTAGATAGTATATAGGTAATAGGTTCTGATATGTCAACTATTATATATCTATTATATTTCAAATCTTTATAGGTAGTAATATTAACTTCATCTCTATTACTATCTTCAGCTCTATACTATTTACTGATATCTCTCATCTCTCTATTACATGTAACTCCTGCGTTTTCTTCGTCTTTCGCTAATTCTCTGTTCTCGTTACCGTCACTACACGGTCATAGACCATGTCTTCTACGCTTTCTTGCCGTCTTCTCTCCGTTTTGTCTATACTACTTTCACAAAATATTATTCGCCTCTTCCCTCTACTCTCAAAACCTTCCACCTCACAACCGTAAGACAAATTTCCTTCTACTATTCTTGCGAACGTCTTTTATCTTTCTCCTCTTCTTTCCGATTCATTTAATACCGCCGTTCTTATTAACCCGGAACTCTAAATTCCTTTACTTAAAATACTAAATCAGTACCTGCAGATTAGGCTCTGATCCATTCGTGATTCTTGAAAATTGCATGATCTGTTCATTCTCATTATCCATATTATAATCCAGACTTCTTTAAAATCTTAAATTTCCTTCTCAAACTGTAAATCAACTTCTATCTCCATCATAACATCATAATCTAGCTTGGATTACTCTCTTATATCCTCTATTCTGTATACTAAAATCCAATGTCTAATCTTAAAACTTTTATTCTTTTTTGTTTCTCTGTTTATTTATATAATAAACATAATAATAACAGTAATTTAATAGGCTACTATCATATAATTTAACTTATATGTGATAATGGCATAATAATCATAAGTTTATATATTAAATATTATATTTCTGATTATAAGATTCTTATATTATATACTATAGTTAAAGTGATATTTATATAATTTATAATGAATAATAATAATTATATATAATATAAAGTATTAAATAATAGTAAATATTCACACTACATCAGAACAGTGATTCCAATTGTTTAAAAAATAACAAAAAGAATAAATATAAGTTGCCTTGGTAAAGCATCGATCAAAATCGGAATAGGTCGTCATACTTTTCTAATTTCAGGATATGATAATTTTTATTATGACTAATAACTTGTTGGCGAGCATTCTGAAATAACTAGGGCGTTCTTATGCACAATAATTGATATACTATGAACCTAAAAATAATCGGACCAGTCTAATATGTAAATTTAAAGCAAAGAAAATACCAGAAAGGTATCATTATATCATATAGTATATCTCTTACGTATTCATTTAAGCAATTAATATGATTAGAAGTAGCTTAATGAACTAGTTATAAAGGTAAATTAGTCATTTAAGTAATAAGTTTATTATGGATGGATCATTGCTACTATCTAAGTTTATCGCTAGAAAGCCATGACTGAATACTTACATTGGGAGCATTAAAATTATTCTTATATATTCTAATTCATCCTTAAATCTAAATTGCTGGAGATCTAAAGGTGACCGGTACATACACAGCCTTATGTTATTTAGCACGTTACTGAGATTGGAATTTTTATTTCTCTGCAATATTGCGAACAACGAGAACGACTCACCTTCGGTCTCGTAAAATATGTTTTCTATGTGCCTAGGCCTCTTCACTCTATCCCTTCAAACCTTTCGTAGTATCTATAGAGCAAACTTTCGTTAACTCGTTCTCACTACGTGATTCACACTGGTCCCTTTAAACATTACACTTGCTAGATATGACGATTTACTAAGACTTCCTCTGTGTAATGCTACGTCTTATTCCTACATTGGACCCCTTTCCAATGATCTTCACTTTCAGATTAGAAACACCTTAAAACAAAAACTTTCACAATGCAAGTTTATTTATATCTTTATTAACCAACAAGATTGCATTGGCGCTGTATTTCTTACTAGCATTAAAGCAATTTGCCCCAGTGAATGAGTCACACATCCGTTTACAAATTAAATGTGCCCGGACCTGTAGACATCGACCTATGCATAGGGTTTAACCAACTTTCCTAATATACCAACAAGATGGCCGAGCCATTCAAACACATTTGCGAATGGGCGCATTTCCTTTTCGAACTTAATCTCCCAATCCAGACCAGATGAATTATAGTGTCAAAGATCACATTGGTCCTCAGATAGGCAGCCTATGTTCGTCAAACAGAATTCCTCGCATTCCTTCATAATGCTTACTTCAAGATGAAGAACTTGACCAATTGGAATCTTTTATATACAAACAGCCTTAAAACCCTACACAAATCCATTCAAGACCGTCATTTATGGCACTTCACTGTATTGGTCTGATGACTATAACTTTACTACATTGATATATTTTTCTGCAAAAACGAAACACAAAGCTAACTATTCGGCCACTTGTCGGCGAATATCATTTTGAACATCAGCTGTTTAGGAATGGAACTATCCCGTTTTTAATAATTCAAATTAAACAGGATAACTAAATAAAACCGTAACTATAATTCTAATCCAATAGAGTTTTTATATTACCAAAGATTGATCAAACTGATTTGGATTGGATTTAATCATTATGAGCTCTTAGTACAATTAAAGAAATTTTAAAACTGAATTTCATTTATTATCATGATTTTTCCAATCAATTTAATTATCAAATAAAATATCTCATTGCCACGCTCTCATTTTTTTGGATTTATCATAATTATTTCGCGAGGAATATACTTGTATAAACTTCAGCCATTCACAAGGATGATTTTCTATATCAGAAGACTATTACCTTAGGTAGAATTAGATGTTATTAATGTTTCCTACGAATATTTGGTAAGACTCTTTTCTCTTTATCGTTCAATTATCGTCGTCAAGTTTAAACACATAACAAAACTGAATGTCGGCA
Source organism: Trachelipus rathkii (assembly GCA_015478945.1). Classification (NCBI taxonomy): domain Eukaryota; kingdom Metazoa; phylum Arthropoda; class Malacostraca; order Isopoda; family Trachelipodidae; genus Trachelipus; species Trachelipus rathkii. The sequence continues at coordinate 7,014 of JABUQX010128930.1, read as the reverse complement.
GAAAATCCACGTACGAAATTATTACCGTTTCTATAAAACAACCACAAAATGCAAAAATGCGGAACATCCAAAGCGACTCTAATAATTTAACAATGCAGCTAAGTATATTGGCTCTACCGACGAGCGTTGAAGGGAGACTATCCAGAGCGAATTGCAGGAGTTGGTATATATATTAATTATAATATAAGTTCTATCTATATAATCAGGGCGGCTTCCTGCGCTGAGTTCGATTGGTCGCAACTCCTACATTTTGATAATATTTTACATAGCTAGCAACTAGGGTGCAATAGTTATTTTCTTTAGATGTTAAATATTGCGTATTAATCGAAATTAGATGATATAAATAAAGAATTTTTATAATATGCATCTTATTAGAATGATCTTACCAGTCTCCGGCATGATTATATATTTAAATGAAAAAAAAGCCGTTCATTGGTAAGAGCGCTCGTTTAGTCAAATTTGTCCAAAAACCAACTCTTTGGGATTGTTGAAGACAATCTTACTACCAACGATAGACTCAGCTTAAAGTAACAGTAGTTTCTTTTATAATTAAAATAAATTGAACCGAGAAAAAATGTGTAGTGTTACAATATTTAACGCGGCGAACAACAACGTTTTTCTAACCTAACAAGATCGGTGGCTGATTTTGTTATTAGGCAACAACCGCTTGTTTTTCTTAAAAACGGATCCTCCCCTTAATAACTAAATTAAAATTCAGCAACTCAAACAAGTGAAGTAGAATTTCCGATGAAAACCGGTCTTCAAATGAGACTCCCTTTGAAAAGAGAAAACACACGATATCACAAAAAAGTTAATAAATTCAATAACATTTAATAAACAGTTAAAATCTGTGAAAACGAATTTACAGTTTTAGCTTTATTAAGTCACGTTAATAGTGCGATAGGTGAGCTTAGGTATAGTTTTGTCAGTAAATCTTCTTCCTTTATTAATTATAAGAATGTTAAATAATCGGAAAAAAAATAAATTAATGTGAATATAATATACTAGAAATTTTTAAATAATAATATTTAGTTTCAATTTTTCCTTCTATTCATTAATTTTCAGTCAAAAAACTTTTATAGTTATTTAATTTTTTAATCGTATTGATCATGCAATGTATAGAATATAGTTGAATTATATAGAAATTGATATATTAGGTTTCTAAAATGAGATTTAGCTTCTACTTTAACTCCACTTATTTTTGAATGTTCTTTTATTATCAACTATAATGTATAACAACGTTTCACAATGTTTATGAGATTAAAACTATCTCTTAAAACAATGAAAATAAACGTCATAATTTTGAAAAAAATTTAATTGCATGTCTAATTTCCCTTTTTATTCATTTGCAACATGTCGTCATCAATATACATAAGTATTGCATAATACAATGAAAAAACGAATTTATTAAACTTTTAAATGTCATCAAATATATATATATATATTATATAAAGTTAACTATTTAATATAAGTATAAAGGTTGTATCTATATATACTATAGCTAAGCAAATATATATTTACAACACGTAATTAATAGTACCTATTAGATAGTATATAATATATATAACATATATATACTAATATATAATATTTTTTAAAAAAGTAGGATATGTTATTTTGGACATCATATATTGTTTATATTCTGCATGAAGTTTCAAATTATCATAAACTAAAAAAAATCCGTTTTCAATTTTCTTATAAGATTTTTATTTTTCGCTACCAAATTTTTTTACGAGTTGTGAAGCTCAAAAACTTTAAAAAGGTTTTAATTCGTAATTATTTTATTTTTATGTTAATTCTTCTATCTATCTGATACCCGTTACCTTTTTCTTTATTATTTTATAATTAGCGTTTTATCTTAAGTAAAGAAGAAGAAAATAAAATATATTAACTAATATCAAATTATTTATTAATATAAATAATATGTATAATAGTAGAAATAATACTGATTTGCAATAATATTTAATATATAAAGACCTCTTACGGTAACAAATTATACATTAATTATATATTTAATACAGTTATTAAATCTATATAGTTAATTCAGAATTCAGATAGTTATATATTATATCATATCTGAGAGAGGAGAGAGAGAGAGAGAGAGGAGAAAGAATGAGAGAGATAGAGAGAAATAGGAATTTAAGAGTAAAGATATATATATAGAGAGAGATAGGTATAGAAGAGAGAGGAGTAATAAAAGAGAAGTATGAAGGAAGGCTAAACTCTATAAAGATAATTAATTAAGGCCTATATTATTATATTAATACCAGTTAGAGAGCAAAAAATAATTTAATTTCGTATAGATGGTAGTTATTTTTGCATTTAGAGAATTATTTACCTATTGATAAGCTTGAATTCTTTATATTTAATGAAAAAATAAAATTTGTGCATAACATAAAAAATGAATTTGAGTTATTAAAAGTTTAATCTACTAATAGGCACTAGGTAATGTCATAAGTTATATGATTTATTATTATTCATATACAACTTATACTTCAAGGCATGCGAGCAAGATAAAGTGTGTTACACGGTGCAGCACCGCACCACTCAAGCGCGACATATTGAGGAAGACGAAGCGCCTTCATGCGACACGGCGAAGCTCTTGCCATTCGATCTGGCAACACACAGGCCTTTGCTAACCGGTTTCATTTAGTCATCTGGTATTATGATCTTAAGTTTTTATTTACGTCATATATAATATGTCAATGAGAAAAGAAAAAATTTAACTACAAGATAAGAACTAATTTGATAAAAGAGAGAAAGTTATCTCGATTTAAGACACAAAATAAGAAGTGCACCCAACCATCGAGGTTATATGAATCCAAAAAATCCTATAATTAAAATAAATAAAGAAGGTACTCGCCGGGGTCCTACGCTACCGTAGGTACCGCATAGATCTTAGAATGACGCCGAGCCTAGTCCTATATTCTTCTCTTCAACTTGAAAAAAGACTAGACATTGATGTTATCTATGTATCTTCCTAAACCATCCATCATAGATGGTAGTAACAAAATTTAAAACTTTAAATAGTTTTACTATATATATATATACTATGATATATAATATAATATATATAGTATCATAAATATATATAAATATTATCGTATATAAATTATATAATTATATACTATTAAAGATATTATTATTATATATATAATTGTGTGTGCTGAAATTTCAGATGCAACCACCTAGTAAAAATCTGTACCGACCGAGCCGCCGACTGGATATGTCGCACATCGTACAAACAGTGAGTAATAATCAGTTAGTATATATAAATAAGCTATGAACGTATCTATATTATGACTTTACATATAACAATCTTAATTATATTAGTACTTTATAGATATATTATATAGATATATTGATAGTACTCAATGTATATTAGTTTACCCATACAAGAAGATATCTAATATCTATAGATGAATTTTATATTTACTATACGATATATATTATTTAAATATTATTATTATAATATATAATATATATAATATTATAATATATATATATATATATAATATATATAAATAATTATCATTAATAATTATGGAATGTAACCGTTAACACCAGGTTCCGGCCAGGAACCTATCGAATTTTTAGAGAGTTCCGGTTCCAATAGTACCTGAAACTACTTGGTTCCGGTCCAGTAATTTCACCGGAACTTTACTTTTCAAAATGTTTTTCTTAAAAAAATTCAAGTATTAATTTGTGGCAGGTATGCCATTTTATATATGCAAAAAAAAATTAATATAGAAAAAATGTATATATAATGAAAAAATAATGATGATAAAATTGATACCCTCTACTCTTATACATCCTAGAAAAACAGGAAAATTAAACTAATATTATTTACCAGTCTTCGTTATTAACCATATGGATCAAAATTTCAATGAAGCAACCATTTTGTGGAATATTTTATTTTATATTTTTGAAAACATTGTTAAATAGGAATCGTACTTTTTTTTTTAAATAAATTCTTATTTCTAAATAAATATTTAGTCATAATAACATAATATACGCTAATAACAACTTAAATATTAATAAAATTTTAAGTTAATTAAATAATAAAAAATTATTATTATGAGTATTTAAAATCATGTTAATTATTTAAATTAATATTATAATACTGTAAAATAATTAGACGGCAAAAATTAATTATTAAAGTTTACCTATAATTTTATTTATATTCTTTATTATACAAAATAATATTAAAACTAACATGAGAAATATTGTAAAATAATTTAAAGATAAAGATATACTTAATCGCTTTAATTAGCTCTGGAATAGTAAGGGATTAACTATTAAATTTTAGAAAAAAATTTGCATTAAAAAATAAAACAAAATAAAAAACTCATGATCTTTTTACTTAAAAAAATTACGGATAAAAACAGTAGATTAATTCATTTGATTTATTGAGTGGTTGCCAACTACTAGCTACAAAATAGAAGTATAGGGATTCCTGGCCGCGATAAGAAATTCTGCAAGAAAGTCGAGGTACTGCATTATTATTCATTATTATATTTATTATTTATAAATATGATTTTATTGATATATTAATTAAAAGAAATTAAACTTTAAAGTAGAAACTACTAACAAAAAAAATATTAACCAAGTGTTAAGCAAGAAATTTAAAAAAATTTTAAAATCAAGATTACCATAATTTTTTTAATTATAGAAACACAGGATATGGCGAATGTATGTAGAATTTTTTGATATTTTTTAAAAAAATTCAATTGGTGATTATGCTTTGATCTTTTTGATATTTTGATTGTTTGTTGGATTCGTAAACGTCACGACCGAAATAAATTTGCAAAGTTACAAATTATCATATTATAGTACATGTCGGACGTTATGATTCTGAAAAATAAGTAATAGCAAATTCCAAAGAAAATCAAAAAACTTTCAGATTTGATATTTTGTAACAATAATCAGAAAAATCACCAAAATTGCCATCCTGCTTGGAAGCCACTTTTAGTATTGTCTGTCACATTTCTTCCTGAGATGGTGTATAGAAAAATAAGTTCTTCTCTGTTGTTAATATTAATTAAGTTAAAAAGTATCTGCTTATCCATCAAACACCTTACCCGCTTCAAAAAAAAAGCTCTTTTTAATTAAAACTTCTTCTGAAAAAAAGCTTTTGAAAACTTTAATGTCGGTAGACAAATATATATAGTAATTTATTCCATATGTTACTTAATAATGTATCTGATCCGCGCTTATCGAAATATTTGGCTTACCAGAAGCTAAAAGCTTCAACTTAATGGTGATTAGTGATTGCAGACTAAATTCATTTTTTTCGCATCCGCGGTTGCGGATGTATGATTTTAACATCCGCGGATCGGATGTTTAATATATATATTATATATTTATAATATAAATGTAGGTATAGTATAGTAAGAATAAAAAAGTAGGCCTTATACAGTAATAAAAATGTATATTTATGAAAGACCTATTCATATTTAGTATATCGAGGGTATATACTAGGGTAGGTCAGGTAGGGTAGCTCCTCACCCAATATGTTTAGTGCTTATTATATTAATAATTTTTAATAATAAAGTTATAAAAATTATTATTAAAATTTTAAGCCGTATGAAAGTTAAAATGTTGGACACGTGTTTCTAAAATAATGTAAATAAATAGCCCTACGATAGTAAGTAAGAATATATAAAAGTAAATATTCATTTTGATAACTTATATATCCATTCCTACATATAAAGTAAGCTAATTCAATTGACCAAGCAAAATAACAATAAGTAGATACGAAGGGTAGATCTTCATAATTTTCATATAATAATATAGGAAAAGCCGAAGCGTATACCTATGCTGGAGGATATCCGATAAGCGAAAAAAATACGCAAATTTTCAGGCGAGACGAACTTTCATTCAAACCAAGTGACAATGCGTAACCGAGAAAAAATTATACAAAAAATATCTTTAGAAGTCTCATAATACAATGAACTAACATCATTTCAAATTCAGAGTGAAGTAATTGAGTACGATAAGAACAGAATAATAAATGAAAAACCCTGTAAATCATGAGACTTTTGTCTCTTAACAACAAATATTGTAATTTTCAATTAAGCCTTCTACTTTTTTATCATATGACAAAATAAAATTTAAAAAAAAAAAAAAACGACCAAAAAGTTTTGTAGGTTCTTAAATTTAATTTTTTTTTTAAATGAGAGTGCTTCAAACGGTTGACTGCACAGCTAGCCTTAAAAAAATAAAATAAATAAATAATAATAATAAAAAAAATGCAGTTACTATTTCGAACTTTAAACTTGATATTGGCAAAAAAACAAAAAATACATCAATGAAAACTATCGAACAAAAGTTAGGGCAATAAACCCAAAAGCAGTTCGAGAAAACCAAATGGCAAAGGTTGCCAAAGCAATATGGCAGACCCTCATAACCTAGGCACAATGAGCTTCCATGAATACATTATTATTATTGTTATTATTATTATTATTATTATTATTATTATTATTATTATTATTATTATTATTATTATTATTATTATTATTATTATTATTATTATTATTATTATTATTATTATTATTATTATTATTATTATTATTATTATTATTATTATTATTATTATTATTATTTTTTTCACTTAGCAAGTATAATTCGAAACTTTATATATTTATTTATATATATATATATATATATATATATATAATAGTACATATGCCCAATACATAGAAGTGTAATAGATATTGATAGCACTGAAATCAACCTGTGATCTTTTTCGATTTTCTAATAAAAGTATTGAGAATCAAGTTGTTCTCGATGGGCCTCAAAAACTCAATTCCTTCATCTTCACAACTCGACAGAATATTCCAAACAACCAACACAACACTTCTTGGACAAACACCACAATTTCAGACCTTCGTCTGTCTTATTAGTCTTTGTTTTCCTTTTTATCGTGACCTTAATTGGAGAATCTCTCTCTCTCCTGCTCTCTCTCTCCCTCTCTCTCTCCTGCTCTCTCTCTCTCTCTGCTCTCTCTCTCTC
>JABUQX010128929.1:22500-36181 GCA_015478945.1 Trachelipus rathkii | reverse complement strand
TATATTATATTATATATATATATATAATATACGGCTACTTACTATTTACATAATATAATATATAAATATATATTTATATATATATAAATAATATAATATACTATAATATATTATATGAAGTAATAATATATTTATATATTATATATAGTATATATATACTATATATATATATATATAGTATTACGTATATATATAATAGATGTATAAATATAATATATATATATTATATATATATATATAATAATAATATAATATATATATATTATTTATATATATATATATATATATATATATATATATATAAATAATTATATATATATATATTATTATATATATTTTAAAAAATATTATAGGCTAGATCTACTTCTTAATTAAATAAAAAATGATTACTTTGAATATTTTAAAACGCATTTTTTTTAAAAAAAAAAAAACAATCCTTTAAAAAAAATTTATTCGTATAAATAGTTTGCCCTTCTGTTTTTTATTCTCAGCAAAGCAATTTTTCAAATCACTTTATTTTTGATTGAATTGAGGAATTGAGATCGGTGCTCCATTGATCTTAAAAGTTCCTTTTATACAATGTAGTTGAAACATTAGAGCATTAGCACTGCAATGTGCGTTTTAATCTATCTTCCCATAGTGTGAGTTGATGGTCATAACGAAAGGAGGTTAGTCATTAGTAAATGCGTCTTTTAAACAGTACTGAAACACGTTCAGAATCGGGCAGTCGCACACGGCGTCACCTTTTATAAAAACTGATTCTCTATTAATTCTGCAGGCCTCTGGAAAAGGCTGCAGCCGAATAAGGCCATGTATCGTCCAAAACAATTATTACAAGCCATTAACATTTGTGATGGAACTAAAGGGTGTCTAACTCTTCATTCGCTTGTTACGAGTAACCAGCTAACTCGGAAATTTTTTAGTCTCTCTTTATTGTAAGCAGTAGTAGGAGGGATATAGAAAGATTACTCATGTAGCCTGCCAACTATGATTTTAAAACATGTTTTTTATTAAATACAGATTTTTTTTCGGACGCTTGAATGGTTGAATATCAGATGGGCGCTTAACTCGACAGAACTGGGCTGAAAATAGGAAAATACTTTTCTCATTTTCATGATCTCTTTGACATGTATAATGATTTAATTAATTATTATATACTATTTAAGATTTATTATTTTAAATAAGCATAATAATATTTATTTATTTCATTGTTTAAATTAATGAGAATTTTATAAAATTGCTTTCGCGGGTATTCATTTCGTATTTTACGCATTTTGGGACAAATCGATGGGAAAGTGAGATTTTTCTCGGAACGCTTCGCAAGAAACAACGAAAAATTACTCATTTATATGAGCCGAAACAACTCTCAAAATTTTTTAAATTTCTCTTAAGATCATTCTATTGTTCTGGTTTAAAATATTATTTGTGTACATTCCAATAAATATGCTTGTTATCTAATAGCCTATCTAAAGCCTTCTGGTCTCTATTGCGTTCTGCGAGCATCCGTATTTTATTGTAATATAGTGTAGGTATCAGTTAATCATTATATTATATACACGCATTTTTATTATTGATATAGTCTTTTTTAATATGGTAATACTTATCTGATATATATAAAACTTCTATATAATAACTATTCTAATGCCCTTATTCCATTACCAAACTATCCTTTTCTTCTAAAGTTATATATATATATATTATATTACATATTATATTATATATATATATAATTATATATTATTAATATTTTAGTGTTTGTACTATTTCAGTTAATAATAAAAGCTTAAATTTTTAGATAAGTATTAGTGTCATTTTTTATTTCAGAACATTCATCTAAGTAAAATATTATTTTATTGATTTATTATATATAGACTGTTAAACTAGTATTATTTCATATATTTATAATAATAATATAGTCTTGATTATATGTATTCTGAAAATTTTAAGTAATATACGTTCTAATTTAAAAAAATATAAAAATAGACAAAAAATAAAGAATTTTATAATATATACTTACGTAAAAGTTCGGTGATCGATGATCGCAACAGTGCTCCATATAGAGAAATTTACCATTGATCTCTACTGTAATAGTCCATTCTTCCCTCTCGGAAAGGTTCTGTCGAGGTAGGTCCTTCAATTTACTAGCTGACTAATACTGTCTGAGCTGCTAGATCCTCACTCCTGTGTTAAGTAATATATTTAATTCCGTTGTGTTCGTTAAAAGGTATATATCACGCTCAGATGCTGTATATGAGGTCAATCAAGGTACGGTCTGCAGGAACTAGTAATGGGATTAATATATAGTATAAACGCTAATCGTCTCATAGTGCAAAATTTATACCCTCGTAGATACTTTAAAAGGGCCGATTAATTTCTACTATTGAGTTAACTACCACACCCAAACGTTGATTGAGTAATGAGACCTTCCCGAGATCGAATGGGAGACTAACATGATTCTTTTGCTCGTGTAACTGTTTAGACAGGGTGAGTCTTGCTTTTTTCGTCAAACCCTCAAATTGTCTGTTATAATGTATTCAACCTGTTATCCAACAGTTTATACATGATCCTTTTTCCTCGATGTTAATTGGTTCTAATTAGTCTGTAGGAGCTCTCAATCAGATGTTCTCCTATAAGATCTATATTGTACCTTTATAATGATCCAGTTATACATGATTAATTAGAGAGAACAATTCTCTCTCAATATGATAGACTTATTGTGAACAAATTCCTCTCTTGAGCCGCCTACTTTTTGGTCGTGCACACTAGATTAGTCATTAAACCACTGTACTAATACATGTATGAGCCGTGAACGTATATATACATAAGAGATATCCAATTTTTGTTGTAGTTGTACAACCACGAAATCACGATCGTCATGGTTCCTTCGATATCCACTCAAGACCGAACTTTGACACTGCACGTAATGTGAGAGGTACGTTAGTGAATCTTCTATCAGTGTTAACTGGGTTTAGTATTGCAGAATACGGTTCCCAGTTTCGGATTGCAGATACTCATAGTGTTATGCATGAGAAACAACGACGCTCCACCACATCCTCTGAATATTCTCATGAATAATGAAGTGGTAGGCATCATCAGTAAATTTTTTAAAGCTACTCTCGAACCCTATTATTCTTATTGTACCTTCTAACTTCCCGTCTTTTATTTATATAAACTCTTATGGATTATGTCACATTGTTAGGCTCCGTGACGGTACGTGTCGATAGTAGATGCAAACCTTTTTTTAATAATAAATCGTATGATTTCTCTTATATTCTGCTCTCATGCAGGCCTCTGGCCGAAGCCATTCCTGTTTTGTGTAATTGTACACCTCCAACATGTCACGCTTTTAATCTACATCAGTATATATATTATATTATTTATACTATACTGTGATCACGTGAGCATGTTTACCCAAATGTGATGGCCCTGAACTATAAAACAAACCACTCTACTCACACTATTATTACGTGGACATTTAAATTTAATTAAGGTTTATGACTATATTAATTACTCCATATGATTTAGCTGTTTAGATTTGGTATCTGATACACATTCACTAATGGGCATATACGTATTTATATTAGTGCAAATCATTTCATAAAAGTATTATCATATTCAATATGTAATCTTAAAAGGTATCTTGGCAATTAGTATTATTTTAAGTTTGATTCAGGTGGGCTAACCTTAAAACGTGACGAAAAAAAAATGTTGGATATGCCGATTGTATTATTAATAACTAATTATTTCATATTGACACGTTTCGCTTTTATTTATAGGCACTACATGATTGGTATTCGAGTTTATAAGAACGTCTAGGTGGGGTTATGTGGGTATAATTGGCTTATGTGAAATACTGATAACATACCCGTATCCAATAATAATTGTACGGATGTTAGAGGAAGAGCCTACACCTCCATTTTTTTTGGGTCACCATTTTCCACAGAATGCCATAATATAATATTATCATACTCCATTTGAGATCATATTCGCATGTTTTGTGCGCTCCGGTATCTTCGTATATTTTGCTCGGTGCGGCAGTACACCAATTTATCGTAAACACGTATAAACAATAAAATATTATTATCCTCCCTATGAAAAATTTTTATTATGATAATACATCTTTATATATTAATCTCTTGATACCTACTCTAGTGGTGTGCAGACTTAAACATTGACCGCAGTACGAGGTAGAGATACACCGCCTGTAACTATCAGACTCGGTGAGACCGACCCTGGAGAATATTAGAGCGTTAGGTTAAGTAATAAGTGGTATAGTACTCTTTATTACATTTATCTATGCTAACTTTGATACACCTAGTTTGTGGTGACTCCAAGTATATACTCATAAAGTATAGTATAACTTGACTAGTCCTCAGTCTCATTTTCAATATAGGTATTGTTAGTGATAGTAGATAGATATTATATATATATATAGGAATATATGAATACAGATCCAGCGGTCGGGGACGTTTTCCCGCAATTTAAGTGAACGTAATTCCGGCAATTGCGGGGAAATACCAAAATTAAAATTTGGACCGTGATTTAGGATTGCTCGATAAATTTGATCGACTTAAAAGTGTTTGCTGGTGAGAATCTGTCACAGTTTTAGGTCTCGTGAATAGCGCAAGATTTTAATTCTATTTATCTCACATGTCACCGCACACATTTATGTAAGGTCCACTACAAAGGAGAGGAAAATTGTGAGGACAAATGTGTGCCTCGTCATGGAAGTGGATATGAGTAGAAAGTAAAATTTTATACAAAACCATGCTTAAAAAATTGAGGATCACAATAGGTAAATAAAAATGCAACTAGTTGTACCCTCTGAGCAAAACATTCCTACTCGCGAGGAGAAAATCGGAATTTTTGGCATTCAATGAGAGTACTTTTATGTCATTAAAGTTTAATTGATACAAGTAACGATAATCATGAGTGTAAACAAAAAAAGGCGATATAAGATGGCGTGTAATAAAGTGTCATAGTCGGGGATCTATGTAAAAGTTTTTTCGAATAGCAGTCTAAGCAATTTATGTTCTCTTTTCTATGCATGATATACCAAAATACTTGTTCTTCAAGTATCTATTATAAAGGTATATTTCTAGATATGTGAATGAATAATTAGTATATAGAAATAATATCGATACTACGCTACTCTCTTTCATGTATTAGAAAATTGTTATTGTACTAGTAAACCATAAATGTATTGAAATACAAATGAATTATAATGACCATTGGTATCCCTAAGACTACTACTGAAATTGAGCATACAGCTAGTCCTTTGAACCAATGAACAACTAAGGTCTCAATTTTTGTTTTTGATATTTTCAGTTTCTACTATATGTATTCTATATTTTAATTAGTTATTATATTACTTATAGTTTAATTTTTTAAAATTTATTATAAATTATATATCCATCTAATGTGATTAAGTAAATTAATAAAAGCTTTTTATTATTATATAATAATAGAACCTATACTTACAGTGAGTTGAAAACTTATATAATATGATTATTAATCATTAGTAATTATAACATTATTTTATTTGCTCTCATAGCAATTTTGTACAGCCAGTTGCATCTAATATTGAAAAGACAATAAGGGTTAGAATATATGTTAATTTAAAGCAACTTGTGCTATATATATATAAGGAATTTTCATTTCTATAACATAATTATATCTTCCCTTGAGTACTACATATACCTACAATGTTATAACAATTACGACTATCTCTCGTATGTATATAGTTATTATATATTATCATTCGAGTAGATTACTCCTTTGAAGTACTTTCATGGCCACCCATACGGAGGAGAGATATAAATTCCCTACTAGGGGAGTGAGTAAAAGTACTCTCAGCTCATCTCTGTTATCTCGTGAGCGCACCATTCTTATAAACATCTTAGTCCGGTCCAGGACATACCGCTGAACTTATCATAATTCATCTGAGATCGTCATTGGTTTACCTCGCGTATATGCTCCATTGGAATACCGGATCAATGTATCTATAGTTCTCCGCCATTTAATCTTGACTTTTCTGACTGTCTCACAAAAATCACTCCATAACTCGTATTATCTAATACTTTGATCATATGTAAGCTTAACCCTATAACTCCATTTATTCATATTATTGTATAATTATATATAAATCATATAATTACTACTTTTTTCCCAAATAGTCTATACTACTAACTAGGACTGTTAATATATACTTACTTAATTAAATGTCGAATAACTCTTAGAGAGATAATTAATTTAAGAGAATAGAATTTCTAAGTAGGTAATATCTCGAATGCTAACTATTTCAATTGAGAGTGAGCAAATTTAAGTGAATGTAAAATTTTTCCATTTCTGAATGAATTAATAAATAATTGTATTTATTTAATCATTGCAAACATAATCTTGTTACAGTATATTTTAGCCCCAATATCATTAATATTCAACTCCACTATTTTAATATATATATATTACTCAATAATTTTATTATCAATACTAGCTCAGTAATCCATCATAGATCAGAGCATCAACCCCATACTAAATCATTCAAGCATTTCTCCTTACCAGTTCTCTCTCATCACACTAAACTGGGCATATACATGAAGTAAGCAACATTCTCATTTAACTCGTATTCATCCAAACCATGCAGAGCCGTTATAAACCAAAGAAAATGTATCAATAACGCTTAGAGTTCTAGTCATTTATACCAAATATTTACAAAGCTAAATGAATATCGAATAGTGATATATAGCACTCTACGCTCTACGGCTTGTATACCCAAACCCCCGGCCCAATATTTCAATTGACTACTTAATTTTAAGTGATGAGGAAACATACGTTTTCGCTTAATCTTTATTCCACTATTCGAGATGTTACTTTAAGATAGGTTAGGATCAAAGTAGTGAGGAATCCACTTTACGGTATTAAACAGATTGGACCATTTAAATTTAATTTATAGAGGGCACACTTGAATTAATATATCTTATATTATCTATTCCTCTCCTCTTTATATATGTGAAACAAGTATAGGATTATATGAGTTTAATTCAAACTCTCTTTGGGTGACCCAGGTGTGTTAAATGGAGGATCTTCACTACATCCCTAGATAGTCCTACATCCCTAACACTAGATAATGCTACGAGTACATAGAATCAAATTATATACTTACCTCTTGCAATCATACAAGGGCAGCTCATTTTATAGCGTTATCTACCCGGTGCTTGGGCCAAAATACTGCGACGCTTTTATTATACTGTCTCATCTCCACTTAATTAGGCATATATCATACATATATTATACATAATACATAATCAATAACATCTAACTATAAAATTTAACAATACTATCACGTATCTCCCATAAGTGTAACTCTCGTACGAATGATCTCCATGTGCTAAAAAACTGGACATACCACATTTATGTAAAGGCAAAATTCTTAATCTCCCAGACCTCATTCTCACTCTGTAGATATTATCGAGTAACCTATTCTTTCATCACATACGACATACTATTCGCTATTTAGCTGTGTTCACATATTACATCTCTATAGAATAATCATATGTTATAATCAGTATATATAAAACTTTTATTCAAATCATATTTATTTATATTCTACATTACATAAGTTTATATAATCTCAAACCACTTAATATCTCACTAAATTACAATCAAATCAATATTACTCAACTGTGCTTAACTCTTTAAGATAACTTATGCTCTGAGAATAACTCGTGTTTAAATTGCCTTTAGATTTTTATATACATTATACAATAATAGTGATATTATTTATAAATCTATACAGTCAAATGAACATCTCCAACAATTGCGACTAAAATAAAAACATTATACCTCATATCTCCTAATACGGCATAATAAATATGATACCTATTAGCTGTCTTTCAAATCACTTCTAGTTTACATCATTTAAAAATTTATTAACTTGCTAAAAAATTACACTTAAGTTAACTATATTTACTTCTTTTAAATATTCACCCAAAGTGGGGCACCATAGTTTCCCCAAAACAACTAATACTATAGATCATTAAATCACCACACAATAAACCATGGTAACAAACGTAAAACTCTACAATAAGATTAAGTCTCATATATAGGTGTGAGAAAAGTAATATCGAGGACATTTTTATCGTACATGAAACTTAAGAATTACATAATAATACAATAGACTCACAAGTAAGCTACGAAGGAGAGAATGTATCATAGAGTTTTACAGGATATTTGAATAGTGCGAAGAAAGTTTGGTGAAATGTCGGAAATAATACAGTAACGACAACCAATGGAAAAATAAATTTCATAAGTAAACCTCACAGAGTAGATTTAATGATTCTATGAGAGAGATAAGGAGCAAGATTTTTCGAAAAGTGGGTGGAGGTACGATGATGTACTGAGCCAAGCTGATAAAATATTAGTGATGAGTCATCCAAAGTTAATACTTTATAGTTAAGAGGCTCTCTCGGAATGTCGTGAAGATAATCTGGGTACGTCATTGACATAGCTCGCGTTGCGTTTTTGTATAAGTGTTTATAATAGCTCTTTTCACTATTAATACATTATATTCAGTGCAGTTGTGGATGTCTCAGAGAAAAATTTTGTTGCTATAACATTATTCAGATTTAGTGAAAATTTCGTATTGCTCTGATGACTGTGAAGGAAGAAATATAATTAATATATTTTAATAAGTATAGATACTTACAATCTAATGTTTATAATACTTATAAACAACGTAAGGTTATCATACTGTATAATATACTCGAAATTATGAACCTACTCGAACATAGTGAATCTGTTACCACATCGACAAAGAGCCTCGACAATTATGTGAAAAAGCACTTTACTCGCAAAGATTTTTTTTTATAATAATACCTCTTATGTGTCACCTTAATGTTTACGAAATTTTGGTATTTTAATAATGTAACTCTTAATATATATTTTTGATTACAAACTCACATAATCAAACTCTATTATATACTTAATAACCATATCTATATTTAAGTGCTGAAGAAAATTTTAACTTATAATAAAAATAACATTACTTTTATTTTAATTTGAATATTCATCAATAAACACCTGTACAAATACAACAACAGTGACATGTGTATCGTGGGTATAGGATAAGGAGATATAATAAATTTTATACTATATACTGGACTGATGAAAGTCCAGTTGATACTTAAATGTATTAGTAAGTGGTGAGGTAATATATATTATATATATCATCTAAAGAATAACCGTAACTATACAATAGCTGCTATATTCATTTATAACATATGTGTTTTAATAGTGTATAATTTATAATTATCTGACTACATTACAATCTTACTTATTTAGACAAAAACATCATGATCGTTATTGTTTTTATAAAAGAGAAAGATAAATACTAGGCGAATGTCAATGGCAAGACTTAATATCCAAGTGGGCCCGATTTCACCGCTTTGGCCCTAGCGTTTTCTAATAAATTTGACTGGAATAAATGGCCTCCTTTAATCATTGGCTAGCAAACAAGATTTCCAGTAAGCAAAAAATGAAGTCCTACCGTCACAAAGTAAAAGGACGGATGGCTGCAAAACAGTGAGAGAATTTTGGCCCCTACTCAATGTGTCTGACTTTATATCGCACAACACCTTGATTGTAACTACATCAATCTCTATCTTGAGTCAAATAGTGTGCGTCAAAGAGTCAACTGGCGCGCGAGTGAGGAGCTGCCGAAAAGACTTACGTAATAAAAGAAATTCGGGAGAAGGTGTAATTTTCGGTGAAGGTACAAGAGGTAACTGATTGAATATAGCAACAATTAATTTTGTTTAGATGAGAGTCGAAATTAAAAAAGATGTAAAATTAACTACAAAAAAATTAATAAAAGGTTATAATATGTCAAAAGAAAAATTATATATATGTAAATAATTATAAGAAAGAAAAAAATGTATAGGTGGGGCCGAATAAACAACAAAAGGACTGAAACAGTATAATAGTAAGAGCGCGCTTCAACATGGGCACCTTAAACGTTAACAGAGACCGCCCCTATGTTTACTATATATATTAAGCCCATATTATATGATAACTAAACTTATCTATCATAATAAAGTTATCATTTTATTTATTATTAGTTGTTTTTATTATTAATATTATTAATACTCAGAAGGTGATAATTAGTAATTATATATATATATAGTGATATAGTGAGGCAGACTAATTTATAGAGAATAATAAATAATGATACTTACTTAAGTAACTAGGAATATATAGTGAGTAGTATTTGGAAAAGAAGAGTTGTAGCGAAAGAGCTAGTGCGAAACTGGGTTCAAAAAGTAATAATGAAAAAATAAATAATAAAAAAGGATAAACAGAGATTAAGATATAATTATTAATAGGATAATAGAGAATAGATAATCAGTGGGAGTGTAGCTCGTGCTCCCAAACAGTTGCAATGGGATACCTGCGGCTGAGATTTTTCGACAGAAGGTGATTGGTGAAAGGACGAAATGATATCACAAGAGTTACCTAGGAAACTTGTATCCTAAGAAAGGGATTCTCTGTGTTTTCATTCCATTTTCATACATAGAAGTTACTTTCAATTCAATACTCTTAAGAACAATGGGTAAATATTAGCTCAAAAAAGAATGATTGAGAAAAATTGAGGTATTAACTAGAGAAGAAGCTTAAAATAAAAAAGGCCATCCGATAAAGCATCCAAATTGGACAAGAAGCTCAAAGGCGAACTGAATCTAGACCATAACAAAAGCGAAGTAGCGATTAGAACGCTTTTTCTGCTTCTATAGACGATTATAAATCAGAACGCGTTAGAGGAAAAATTGAAATTAGGAAGCACAAGCAGAATGCTATTCAGTGATCTTCAGAACTTAATGTCATTCATATGAGGTACATCTGACTTCTAGACTTATGATTATAAGAAGAAATAGAAATCAGTATACCGTATAATAAATTGTAATATAAGAGTAAAATATAATATTATATACAATATTAAGTAAAGTGATATATATAAAATGTGTGAGTAAAGGTAAATAGATAGTAAGTGGGGTTCGACAGTATGTAAGATAAAGTAAGATAAGTAAATATAAGATAGTATAAGATAAAGTAAGATAAGAAAACTTCACAGTACTGACATTTCCTATATACAATTAAGGTTAACCCAAAATTCCACAAATAAATATTTCAAAGGTGTTTATTAATTTCGTTTAGAGGTGTTGATATAGTGTTTATTAATTGCATAAAAGAAAAATGGAATTCCGAAAATTTCTTAAGTCAATCAATACGTTTAAATATTATTTTTTTTAAACTTGTCTAACTTTACAATTAAGAATAAAGAATTGATAGAAAATAATTAATTTTAATTATTAAAGCTGAAAACTTGTCTAATATTTGCTAGAATGACAAATTGATGAATACTTTTATTCACTTCTTTTTGATAAATTGTTTACTAGTTAAAAAAAATATAGAAAATAGAAAATAAAACTTTTAAATATTTTCTATTCAATAATAGAAAATAAAAGTGTTTGATTATCACTAATTGGATCACAAATAAATTATTACAATGAAACTCAACACACACATTCGCAGATTAATTAACACCTATAAAACTCTAAACACCCCACACAGATTAATTAATACAAAACCCTTAATACAAACTCACAAATTAATTAATACAAACCTGATAAATACCAACACAGATAAATTAATACAAAACCCTTAATACAAACTCACTTGTTAATTAATACAAACCTGATAAAATTGTTGAGAACCAATCAGATGACTAATAATAACATCTGTACGTGATAACATTTAAGCAGAAGTTATAAATAACTTGCAATATATTGAGGTGTATTCGAGTGTAAATCATCATAAAAAATAAGGAAAGAAATTTTAATGAATAAAAATGATCGAAATAATGAATAATGAAAATAGATTTATGTAAATATACACAAAGAAACGCAAGGCAAATATAAAAAAAAAAGTGATAAATTATGAGGCATCTAAATAATTTGTTTCATTGATTAACTCATCTGGCAATGGAATATATATATATATATATATATATTATATATATATATATAAGTTGGATATTGTTATATATATATATATATATGTTATATATATATATATATATATATAATTATATTTATTGATAATATATATATATATATATATATATATATATATATATATATATATATATATATATATATATATATATATATATATATATATATATATATATATATATATATATATATATATATATATATATATATATATATATATATATATATATATATATATATATATATATATATTAACTTAATTACAACTCCAAGACTTTAGTATTTTAAATTTAGTAGTAATTTAAATAGTAAATAGTAATTTAAAATTTAAAGAAAAATAAATCACAAAATATCAAAATAATATTTGATTCTGTACATAATTATTTTAATCTGTATAAAAATAATGAAAATATATGCTAATGTTAGGTGGGAAGGGAAAAGTGAAGATCAGCTGAGGAAGAGATTAAAAGATTTGTTAATTGAAATTAGAATTTACAGTAGGAGTAATAATACAGATGAATGAATTAGCAAGTTAATTCTGTCGAAGAAAATAAGAAAATTATTGAAAAGAATACAATTTATATGAAGAATAATTCAAGAAAAACATGAAGATAGATAGATAGATAGATAGATAGATAGATAGATAGATAGATAGATAGATAGATAGATAGATAGATAGATAGATAGATAGATAGATAGATAGATAGATAGATAGATAGATAGATAGATAGATAGATAGATAGATAAATAACGAAACAGTAGAAATATCATACTTAAATGCTTTAGAATCTCATGAAAAAGATTTGCACAAATAAACAAGAATTTTCTTATTATTATGCCTTTGGTTATTCATATTAAGTCGTTTTTGTTTTCGTGTCAATGATAGATGGATTATAAATATGTAGATCGAATATATATTATGCATAATTAATAATACAAAAGATTGGTAATATGTTGTGTCTTGTGCGATCTTGAATGTTTTGAATATTCATGATGACGTTTGAATAAGAAATTGTATAAAATGTGGGAATGAAATTAGTGCTGAATTTAGAGCTCGTTTCATTCTACATTTATTGATGATTTATTCAGAGTTGGTAAATACTACGCGTGTGTTGTCGAAGTATGATTAGGAGACATGGTTGGAGTTTGAGTCAGAGTCAGAGTCAGAGTCAGAGTCAGAGTCAGAGTCAGAGTCAGAGTCAGAGTCAGAGTCAGAGTCAGAGTAAGAGTCAGAGTCAGAGTCAGAGTCAGAGTCAGAGTCAGAGTCAGAGTCAGAGTCAGAGTCAGAGTCAGAGTCAGAGTCAGAGTCAGAGTCAGGGTCAGAGTCAGAGTCAGAGTGAGAATCAGGGTCAGAGTTCAAGTTGTAATGCTTAGTAACAGACATTGATAAAAAAAAAATAATCAATAAAATAAATAATCTAAGGGTGAGAAAGTGAATTAAATAAAACACGCAAAATAACTATTATTTTTAATTAAAAGGAAAAAAAAGAAAAGAAAAAAACAATTTTAATAATAAAGAAGAAATTATAGATTTTTTTTAAAACTGAGTAAGCGTTAAAATAAAATAAAAATAAAATAATTTCTTTTTAATATAGAAAAAGTTATTGTTTTAT
>JABUQX010128929.1:0-15000 GCA_015478945.1 Trachelipus rathkii | reverse complement strand
TTTCAACTCTTTGCTAACGCCAGCCAAATAGGTCAATGAATAATACATTGTTCTATTTATTTACATAAGACATTGATATATATTTCACCGGCAATAGGTGAGGCACTTCTAATGCCACGCTTCAAACACTCATAAAGAAAGTGCCTTAATCAAAAGGTATAATTTTTTGAGCAACATTTGTATCACTTTCTAAGATAGATAGATAGATAGATAGATAGATAGATAGATAGATAGATAGATAGATATATTTAAAGACAGATGATGATGTGATGGTGATTTGATAGTGGATAGAGAGAGAGATAGAGAGAGAGAGAGAAGAGAGAGAGAGAGAGAGAGAGAGAGGTTGGATAACACTTGAATAAAATATGTCTGACTCTAAATAGCTTTAGGAAGGTCATAGAGAATAAGACAAGAATAATATAAAAATACCCAGAAATTGCTTCTGGAATGTGCTACTAAACTCTCTCTCTCTCTCTCTCTCTCTCTCTCTCTCTCTCTCTCTCTCTCTCTCTCTCTCTCTCTCTCTCTCTCTCTCTTCTCTCTCTTCTCTCCTCTCTCTCCTCTCTCTCTCTCTCTCTCTCTCTCTCTCTCTCTCTCTCTCTTCTCTCTCTCTCTCTGTAGTGAATAAAAAAAAAAATTCCCAAACATTGTTCTTGCTGGTGTTAATATTAAACCCATTATTTATTAATAGCAAATAACCTTGCTTGTGACAGGTATTGACAAACCCAACAACTATAACAAATATTAGAAAAGTTATGCAAATACATATTTTTTATTTCGTGTTTATTTGTATCAATCTATTATCATATATTGCTAGGGTCAACCCCGAACCTCGACCCCTGACCCTGATCCCCGACCCACGGCTCCCCTTCCTGCGTCCCTCAGCCATTCCATTCCCGACCACTGGGCCCCAAATTCTCTCTTCTATAAACCATTTTTTTCTGTCTGTTGGAGAAGTTACGTAGGTAATCTTTAATCGTATACTGCTCCGACTCCCGGATCCCTGTTCATCTAGCTTACATCCCCCATTCGCTGCCAGAGCACCCAGCCCGGTCCCCGACCTGGACACCCAGCCCCCGACCCCTTTCGTCCTATTTCCCTCGTCTCACATCTCCCATGACCCCCTCCCCTCTGTCCTCAAGCGTTACAATTTCTTCCTTTAATTAAATTTCTTTTTTTCTCTTTCTTCTGCTATTACATGTGAATTTCTTAAGCAGGTAAAGAGCTGATATTTTATCCTCATAAGCGTATAAATAATGTTTCTTATTTAAGATACATTAGAAGTAATTGTTGTATTACTGGTATGCACTATTTCCTGGAGGAAGGACAGAAGAGGATTGGTTTTCGGGATATTAATAATAATAATACACACAATACAGTTTAATAATAATAACACACACACACACACACACACACACACACACACACACAATAATAATAATAATAATAATAATAATAATAATAATAATAATAATAATAATAAATGTCACTATACCTGTGCAACTACTTAAAATAGATATAAACCCTTATAAAGTTGTGAATGTACCCATAGCTTATTCACAATTGTTTATTATTATATATATATATATATATATATATATAAGAAGAAAGAGGTATAGTTAAAGAGAATATATCTCTGTTACATATATATATATATTATTAGATATATATATATATATATATATATATATATATATAAAAATATATCATATACATATATTTATGTGAGTGGTATATATATATTTTATATATATATATATATATTTATATATATATATATATATATATATATATATATATAATGGAGGTAAAATATATATATATATATATATATATATATATATATATATATATATATATATGTATATATAAGCAAATGTGAATAATTTATTAGTATATTCACAACTTTATAAGGGCTTATATCATCAGTATATATAAAGTTGTAAATATACGAATAAATTATTCACATTCGTTTATATATATATATATATATATATATATATATATATATATATATATATATATATATATATATAAGATAATTATTTAGTATATATATATATATATATATATATATATATATATCTAAAAATATATATAAATATATATACCGTATATATATATATATATATATATATATATATATATATATATATATATATATATATATATATATATATATATATATATATATATATATATATATATATATATATATATATATAAACTTTTTTAATATTATAGCAAGAAACAGAGCCTTGAGGTTTAACCTCTCTTTAAACGTGATTATAAATGGTGAAGCAAATCATTTAAAAGCTCTGAACGTCGTCTTCGTTATCTCAAAAGCCAGAGCGTCTGCGGAGTTCAAACCTTCGTCATCTTTTATCGGCGAAGAGTCAATGAGTTTGAAAGGAAGAGGATGAGTGAGAGGAGGTCGACTCTCACTTCCTTTGAGATGATTTTTTGGCTTATTTAATTCAATTTATATCTTAATCTGAAAGTTTTTTTTTAAAGGTTTATTAGAAAGTGAAGATTGTGAATAAAATACAATTTTAAAAGATATCATTCCATAAGAAAAAAGAGAGAGGAAGAGAGACACACATAGACACACACACACACACACACATATATATATATATATATATATATATATATATATATATATATATATATATATATATATATATATATATATATATATATATATATGTGTGTGTGTGTGTGTGTGTGTGTGTGTGTGTGTGTGTGTGTGTGTGTGTGCGCGCGCGTGCGCAGAGGTGTGCTACGAGGACCTATTTTCAAATGTACGGGTTCGAAGTACGCTTATATCGATGGTTTGGGTGGGAAAACTTTCTAACTTCTCTATTTACGCATAAAAAGAAACAGAGAGAGGGGAGAAAAGAAGTAAAAAAAAGAAGAGAGAGAGAGAGAGAGAGAGAGAGAGAGAGAGAGAGAGAGAGAGAGAGAGAGAGAGAGAGAGAGAGAGAGAGAGAGAGAGAAAGGGGAAGAGAATGAAAAGTAGAGAGAGAGAGAAAAAAAAAGAAAGAAAGAAAGGAAAAGAGAATGAAAAAGAGGAGAGAGAGAGAGAGAGAGAAGAGAGAGGAGAGAGAGAGAGAGAGAGAGAGAGAGGTCTCATTATTGCATAGGAATGAGGAGAAAGAGAGAGATTGAAAAACAGAGAGAATATTATTCTTATTAAAACTATGAAGCAAATACCGTGAAAACCTCTAAATAAATAAATCAATAAGTGTAAATCAATATACCAAACTATTCCTTTTAAATATTGAATTTGAGAATAAAATTTAGGGTATTGAGGTGTGCAAAACGTTCTTATAAGATTGTCACTGAATGAAATTCATTCAATTTTGTGAGAACGAGAAGAGAATATAAATTGGTAATTATATATTATTAAGACCTAATAAAGGCGGTAAGCAGACCGTTAAAGAAGCTAGCTTTGGAAATTTTATATATATATATATATATATATATATATATATATATATATATATATATATATATATATATATATATATATATATATATATATATATATTAAGTATATATATATAGTTATTATTATTATTGTTATATATATATATATATAGGTATAATAAAGAGTTATATATATATATATATTATAGTTGTCACCATATGATATATTATGTTATATATATATATATATATATATATAAAGATATATAAGATATATATATATATATATATATATATATATATATATATATATATATATATATATAAGTATATATTATTACATATATGGTTA
This sequence comes from Trachelipus rathkii, assembly GCA_015478945.1. NCBI lineage: Eukaryota > Metazoa > Arthropoda > Malacostraca > Isopoda > Trachelipodidae > Trachelipus > Trachelipus rathkii. The sequence goes on along the minus strand of JABUQX010128929.1, from coordinate 11,216 downwards.
TAGCAGCGCAGCAGGGCTTCACCTCGATTTTTATAAATTACAGGATACTCTAAAAATATTGACGAAGAATAAAAAAAAAAAAACGAAAATGACTGACGTCTTTAGGAAAAATTGTTACAGCCTCTCAAAGTTTAAATTTTCCCATAGATTTTCTTATATAATTTTTTTTTTTTTAAATCAATACAGGATATACTTCTAAAATAATAATAAATTTGAAGGATAAAAACGAAAATGATTTAAGTCTTTAGGAAACAGCCTCTCAAAGTTCAAAATTTTCCCATAGGCTTTATAAAAATTGGGCGGGCCTCGTGCCAGCCGTGAGGCTATCTCCATTTCAGGTTAGTATGGTATTTGAGCTAAGTGGCACAGCATTTACTCTGTGTATACTTGAAACATATCATAACATGAACTAGACGGTCTAAATGACCTAATACGGAAGATCAAATGAAAGGGTTCTATAGAGTTTTAACAATCCTTAGATTACCGTAACTTTTTTTTCCCAAAGACGTCACATCATTTTCGTCCTTTATTCTTCATTATTATTCTTTTTATATAATTCTGTGATTTTTATAAAATCGGGGTGAAGCCTCTGCGCTACTATTATGGTGGTATATATATAAAAGTTGGTTATTATATATATATATATATATATATATATATAGCAGTAGTTATAGTTATATATATGTATATATATATATATATATATATATATATATATATATACACTATTACCGTGTAGATATGTTAGTTATTATACAAATCCCCAAAGAATAAAAACTCTGTAATTACAAAATTATTAATATATATATATATATATATATATATATATATATATATATATATATATATATATATATATATATATATATATATATATATATATATATATATATATATTGGTATCATATCCGTACTCCCATTTTTGAGTCATAAAATGAATAGCAGAAAATTAATAATGACTCAAAAAGGTTGACTAACGCACAGCATTCAAACCACGTAAAAAAAAAATACACCCAGATCACTTCTTATTATTATTAATAAAATTATCGATTGATAAATTTTAATTAATATTAAAATAATTTAAATTTTAATCAAAACCCTTTCCAGGAACTTTCTTTTGATTGAATTCTGAACCCTAAAAATTAAGTCCTGAGTTATCTAGATTATTCTCTGATTTAAGACAATCGTGATACAAAAGAAATTTCTTCACCGGTACTTTTTAGATATTTGGGTTGTGTTATTTTTCTCGAGAAGTCAGAAATCTCTCCGATATAAACCAAACCTCAATCCCTGTGCAGTATTTTGTAAGTGCCTGCTGGCGTAACATCACATCTCTTTTTCCCTATATAATTGTAGAGCTCTTCCTAACGTAGAGGAGACATCTTGAATCAAGGCAATGTCTGAGAACAAAAAATCCTTTACGTTATCAGCAGGACGACTATGTTAAAAAAAATTCTTATGTTCCTTACTACTCATAAACCCCGAATAAAAACTTCTAACCGAGGAGCTCAAAGCCTGAATTTACCATTCTCCTAAAGATTAACCAAGTTTAAAAGAAAGCAATCTTAATATATGTGGTTTCTTAATCTGAATAGAGTTGGCTGCAAATTTAAGAGCTCTAAGAAAAATCCTTCAAAATTTCTTTCTTTATTTGTAACGGATGGGAAGAAGACCCGTGTACTTAACTGTTGATATGTTGCCATGGCAAACTAGCATTAATAAGTCATCTAAAAAGGACAGGCAATCCGTTCTTTCAATCTCGAATGTAAAAGCGATGATAGTATGAATATGGTTAATTTCCTCAATACTAAATCCACATCAACGTCCTTCGGCAGGATGGCGAAAATAACATTCACATACCTAATCCAAATGTAGGACAGCTCCAAAGAAATATGTACGAAACTCTCTTCAAGCAACTCCATGTAAAGAATACTAAAGACCGAAGTCAGACGAGATCCCATACTTAAGCTTGACTTTTGTGAAGAAAATTCACCATTGAAAGGAAAATAAGAATTTGAAATAACAAATTCTCATCTGGGCAGAGAGTGTCCCCAGTGCCAATGATAATTCTATATGTTAGTCTAAATATCATCTCTCTAGCCAATTAGAGCCAAATCAATAGGAATTGTTGTCGTGAATAACGATTTAACAACGAAACTAACCATGAACTTATTTGTCAAATTAATATTTCTTCTTCTTCTTTATTATCTCCCAGGAAGTGTGTATCACCCTGTCAGTAGAACGAGCTTCTGATATCATCTAGACTTTACACTCCTCTTTCCTTCTTGAGCCTTCCAAACCAGAAGAAGAATGAGCTTGTCAGTATATCTGATACCAAAGGCTATCATTATTATTATTATTATTATTATTATTATTATTATTATTATTATTATTATTATTATTATTATTATTATTATTATTATTATTATTATTATTATTATTATTATTATTAATATTATTATTATTATTATTATTATTATTATTATTGTGTTTATTATTATTATTATTATTATTATTATTATTATTATTATTATTATTATTATTATTATTATTATTATTATTATTATTATTATTATTATTATTATTATTATTATTATTATTATTAATTAATTAATTAATTAATTAATTAATTAATTAATTAATTAATTAATTAACTGAGCAAAGGATTGGTTTAAAGTCAAAGGTAACGAGGATCGTTCCTATGATCTACACAAAGTGTTCCCTTTAACGTGAAGAAGTTAACAAAAATCATTAACAAAAGAATACTAGAATCTATATTCCTCTTTACTTCAAAAAAAAAATGAAATAAAATGAAAACAAAAATAAAAAAGTAAAAAAATATAAAAAAATACGAAATAGAATTTTCTAAATTTTTTCGATCTAAACTAAAATTTTTGGATATGTTTCCAGCGTTTGTTTCACTTCCTCTTTGTTTCTATTTCATCAACCCCCCCCCCTTCTCCCCGACACCGCAACCACCACGAAAGTGATTTTCGACAATTCGTGACAAATTCTAAATTTTGGGATTTGAATTTGAATATCTTCCGACTCTAACACAATGAATCATTGACAGAGAAATGTGATATATATATATATATATATATATATATATATATTATATATATATTATATATATATATATATATATATATATATATATATATATATATATATATATATATATATATATATATATATATATATATATATATAAACTGCTGTTCAAAATTATCGCACCACCTGGGAAATTTGATGTTGTCTCACTGACGCCTGGGTTTCTGTTATAGCACCCTTTGGTGCCATACCTGTGCAATATGATGAGGGGGGATGGAGAAACACATGTACGACTTCATACATTACGTTTATTGCTTGAAAGTACAAAATGTACATGTTTCTACCTGGGGAATGAAACTGGTAGACGACGTCCCACCATGGTGTAACAAGACAACGACAAGTACGGGCAACTAATAAATAACATCGCCTGGCTCTGATGACCGCCTGCATATGTCAAAGTAAACTCAATATGAGGTTCTGAATGTTTTCCTTGCGTAGGTTGTCCAATGCCACAATCATAGCACGTTCTAACTCGTTGATGGTAAAGGTTGCAGAAGCAGATCATCGAACGGCCCTCTAGAGGTAGTACCAAAGGTGTTCAGTGGAGTAGAGTATAGGTCTTCGTAAGGGTTAGTCTAGCATCTGCATATCGATCATGCGTAGATAGTCCATAACAGTAACTATCCATGGTCCAGCATTATCATGCAATAGGTATGACTGGTTTCCTCTGAACGGAGCATAAAAGATTCATGTAAATTGAGTTCCAGCTAGTATAGAGCATTCAACAACTTCCGGTGAATAAGAATGGACGTCGAAGCAAATAAGGCCTCATAGCATTTTGGGGCCCATATCCGAAAGTCTCCTTTAGTGCGATGATGCATGCGCTATATCATTCACCAAGCCAACGTTACACTCTCTCGCGACCATCTGTAGTTCTTGGCCATATCCTGGTTTCGTTAGTGAATATTTCACTATGGGAGCCCTCCTACTTCAAAGCTTTTCTTTTATGGAGTCGTTGGAAGAGAGCTACCGCTAAACTCCGAGTACCTTGACGGCTTGCCGTACTGTCCACATTGACGCCATCTATGGAACACGTAATTCTTTAATACGTAGGTTCTATTCCACTTGCTTGCTCACAAACCACGCGAATTATTACGAATATAAAAATTACGAATATATATATATATATATATATATATATATATATATATATATATATATATATATATATATATATATATATATATATATATATATATATATATATATATATATATCTATAATCTATAATCTATAAAAACTCTCAGAAAGAGAGCTCTCTCCCTGTCAGTAGGTCCAGCGTTTCCTTCTTCTGGCCGAAACTTTTAACCCCAGAACACTCCAGAAAGCCATTTCTCGGCGGAATGGTTTGGACGCCAGTCCTCAAGTTAAGCACTCTCAGGTAGGGTTTTCGCCCTTTCAGTAGAACTAGCATCTTCTCCCATTAGGCCTCAAAACTCGCCTTCCTAGAGCTCTCCAGAGGAGCTTGCTTCTAGGCGCATAAGATACCAACGCTGGTCCAAGAGTAATGCAAGCAAAAGGAAAGGACCGGGTTGCTAGCCCTGTCGCCCTATAACCATGCGAAGAAGATCTTCATATGTCCTGACCGCGTCGAAAACTCCAATCATCATTCTTCCCTTGATTACTCAGAAAACATCCTATAACCACCAAATATCACCTAGAAGTAGATATATATATATATATATATATATATATATATATATATATATATATATATATATATATATATATATATATATATATATATATATATATATATATATACATATTATTATATATTATATTATTATTATTATATTATTATTATTATTATAATATATATATTATTATTATTATTATTATTATTATTATTATTATTATTATTATTATTATTATTATTATTATTATTTATTATTATTATTATTATTATATTATTATAGATTATTATTATATAATTATGATTACAGAAAATCATATTATTATATATATTATATTATTATTATTATTATATTATATTATTATTATTATTATATTATTATTATTATTAAAATTATATATATATTATTATTATTATATATTATTACATTATTATCATATATATTATTATATATATTATATTACATATTTACATATTATGATTATTAAATATTATAATATATATTATTATATTTATTATATATATATTTTTATTATTATATTATTATTAAATATTATTATTATATATATATATATATATATATATATATATATATATATATATATATATATATATATATATATATATATATATATATATATATATATATATATATATATATATGTATGTGTTTTATTTTTTGTATATATAATTAAGTAACTTTTTATATATTTATTTATTGTATTAATTCATTTACATTGATTTATTCATTTATTTATTTGTTTTTTATATCTATAAATTTTGTGTGTAGTTGAAGTCAGATTTTTCAGCGTGACTTTTTCTAGTTTAGAATTCTTTTAAAAGAGATTTAGGATAAAAACGAAAAATGTTTATTATTATTATTATTGTTATTATTATTATTATTATTATTATTATTATTATTATTATTATTATTATTATTATTATTATTATTATTATTATTATTATTATTATTATTATTATTATTATTATTATTATTATTGTTATTGTTATTGTTATTGTTATTGTTATTGTTATTATTATTATTATTATTATTATTATTATTATTATTATTATTATTATTATTATTATTATTATTATTATTATTATTATTATTATTATTATTATTATTATTATTATTATTATTATTATTATTATTATTATTATTATTATTTTTATTATTATTAATATTATTATTATATTATTATTATTACTATTATTATTATTATTATTATTATTATTATTATTATTATTATTATTATTATTATTATTATTATTATTATTATTATTATTATTATTATTTTATTATAATTATTATGGGGCACCAATTAATATTTTTTTTTGGACGATCAGTAATACAATAATATTTTTTGCCTTTTACTCAAAGATATTTATCTATTGATTTTATATATATATATATATATATATATATAGTATATTTATATATATGTTATTATATATATATATATATATATATATATATATATATATATATATATATACATATAGTTATATATATATATATATATATATATATATATATATATATATATATATATATATATATATATATATATATATATATATATATATATATATTTATCTATTGGTTTATATATATATATATTATAATTATATTATAATTACATATTATTACATATTATTATATTATATATATATATATATATATATATGATTAAATATATTATTATTATATATTATTTTTATTATTATATTTATTATATGTATATTATATATTATATTATTACATTATATTATTACATATTATTATTATTATTATTATTATATATATACATTATTATTATTATTATTACATATATTATTACATTATTAAAAATTATATAGATATATTATTTATTGGAAAAGTATAAATGAAAATATAGATATATTATTATTATTATTATTATTATTATTATTATTATATATATATATATTATATTATATACATATATATTATATATAAACATTATATATAATACATACATATTACATATATTATTGCCATATACATATATACATATTACAAGTTATATATATATATATATATATATACATATATATATATATATTATTATATATATTATATATATATATATATATATATATATATATATATATATATATATATATATATATATATATATATATATATATATAATCAATATATATATATAATATAATATATATATATATATATATATATATATATATATATATATATATATATATATATATATATATATATATATATATATATATATATATATATATATATATATATTATTTGAGAAATATAAGAGTTTATGAAATTAAAAGTCTCAAAGAAAATCTCTTTAAAATGAAATTAATAGAAAAATGAATTTTATATAACAAAGCAATTGATATTTCTAATAAAATCAAATAAATTTGATTATAAAATGAAAGTTCAAAAGTAAATATTGAAATCCAATAAAGAAAAAAAAAAGCGAAAAGTGATAATCCGAAAACAATTCTCCTCCATTCGACTAATGTATTATAAAGTCTTTTAAATCGAATAAGGGCGTCAATTCACCGACTATAAAGACTTACAAAAAGGAGAAAGTAAAAGATTGAATCTAAATATAAATAGAGTGGAAAGAAGTAATAAATTTAATGTCGTAATTCGAAAAGCAATATAGTTTAACAATAAATAAGCAAAGTGCAAAAATAAATGAATAATGAAAAAGATCAAGAATATATGTATGTAGTCTAAGAATAAAGGAAAAATGTTCAAGAATTAAAGGATTAAAGAAGTCCAACTTGAATAAAGCATATATGAGTAAAATTTAAAAGTAAAAAAAACTAATAAAGAAATAAAATCCAAGGGTGAAGGAATAAAGTCCGAAAGTAATGAAATAAATTTTAAATGAAGGGAGCAATCATAAAAAAAAGTAATAAAGATCAAGAATAAGGAAATAATTTTCAAAAATAAAGAGGCAAATAATATCTAAGAATAATATATAAAAGAATAAAAGTTAAAAATAGAGGAATAAAATCCTAGGATAAAGCAATAAATTCTAAGAATAAGGGAATAAGGTCCAAGAATAAAGGTACAAAGGCTAAGAAAATAAAATCCAAAATATAAAAATAAAGTTATAGAATAAAAGAAAGAAGTCCGTTATAAAGAAATAAAATCTAAAAGCGAAAGAATAAAGTTCAAGAATAAAGCATAGAAGAAAAAGTCTAATAATAGAGGAATGAAATTTTAGAATAAAGAATCAAAATTAAAAAAAGAAAGAAGAAAGTCCAAGAATATAAATTCAAAAAGGAAAGGAATAAAGTCAAAGAATAAAGGAAAGAAGTTCAAGAATAAAATATAGAAGCCCAAGAGAACAACGGAATATAAGTCTAGGAATATAATTAAGGGAATCAAGTATAAACGTAAAGAAATAATGTCTCATGTTAATAAGGGTAGGTGCCAATATTTTGCTCGGGCGTAGCCTAAATTTCCGCCCCCCCTAAAAATGGACATAAAATTCGGAAGTTTCAACCGATTTTGACTATATAAGCGCCAAAATGTTATTTTTTTTTTTGCTCCTTTCTGAAACGCAAAGAGTTTTGGTGTTTTTTTCTAGCCAGGTCGTCTCTTTATTTTCACGTCAAACTTATAGCAACATAATCCAGAATTTTTTCGAAATGACTTCAAATTTGAAATATGCATAGATAGGTCCATTACCTAAAATAGTACAGAAGTACTTTTTCGATTTTTTAATTGTGCTCAGCGTTGTCCAATTTCCAAATCCACTTTTTTTTTTGATTTTGAAATGAAAATTGCGATAATTTTTTTTTTTGTTCGGGCGAAGTGGATGAAATTTTCAGGGCATATGTAGTCAGGCAAGATGCATCTTGTTTACTTAGATAATTGTTTTGTATACTCAAAAGAAAATTCTTTAAAAAATTTCGAAAATATTTTTTTTGGAAAATTTGTTCCAAGTACAAATCCAAAACTAATGCATATACACAGAAATGATCTAAGTAAAAGATGTGCATCTCTCCCGACTACATAAGCCCTGAAAATTACATCTACTTCGCCCGAACAGAAAAAATATTATCGCAATTTTTCATTTCAAAATAAAAAAAAGTGGGTTTGGAAATAGGACAACGCTGAGCACAAAACCCAAAAAAATAGAAAAAGTACTTCTGTACTATTTTAGGTATCTATGCATATTTCAAGTTTGAAGTCATTTCAGAAAAAATTCTGGAAGTTGATACGAAGAATGTCAAAAACATGGGTTCTGAAAAATTGAAAATTCTGAAAGAATGACTACAGGCACAGAAAAACAAGAAAACAACGTTTTAGAGGGCAAAAAAAAAGCTACATTTTAATGTTTATAAAGTCAAAATCGGCTGAAAATTCCGAATTTTATGTCCATTTTTAGGGTGACTGAAAATGGGGCTCAGCCCGAGTCCAACATTGGATCTTGCCCTTATATTAAAGGAATAAATCTTAAACTAAATGAATAAAGTCCAAGCAATATAGAAATAAAAGTCCAAGAATAATGTAATAAAGTCCAAGGAGAGAAAAGGAATAAAAAAAGTCAGTGTTAATTAAGATGGACCAGCCCAAATGGTCGACAGGGAAAATGATGGTCAGGTCAAAAGGTCGACACGATATCAAAAAAAATTCCTGTACAGTTCGCCGCAGGTGTTACGATACGGTAGGTTGGGTTAGGTTAAGTTGGGCTAAGTTTTAACTTTTGTTGGATTCGATTGAGAAACTCAAATTTTTTTTTTTTTTTTTTTTTTTTTTTTTTTTTTTTTAAACAACTGTCGGCCATTTGACCTGTCGATCATTTTCCCTGTCGACTATTTGGTCCTTGCTTCGTGCTAAGGAATAAAGTCTGATAAAGGAATAAAGATAAAGAATTAAAGAATGATGAATAAACAAATATTATCAAAGCAAAAATAATTGAAAAAGAAATTTTGGGTTGAAAATTTTAAGGGAAAGAAATTGTATAAAATATATTTTATTTTTCATTTTACATTTTAATATTTCTTCCTTAAAAATTGTGAAAATAAATTAAAAAAAAAGGAAAAAAATTATTCACACCAAAATTTCTTTTGACTTCTTCAACTTTTCATTTTGCTCTTCAAATTAAATTTTAAATAATAATAATAATAATAATAATAATAATAATAATAATAATAATAATAATAATAATAATAATAATAATAATAATAATAATAATAATACTTAATAATAATAATAATAATAATAATAATAATAATAATAATAATAATAATAATAATAATAATAATAACAATAATAATAATAATAATAATAATAATAATAATAATAATAATAATAATAATAATAATAATAATAATAATAATAATAATAATAATAATAATAATAATAATAATAATAATAATAATAATAATAATAATAATAATAATAATAATAATAATAACAATAACAATATCAATAACAATAACAATAACAATAATAATAATAATAATAATAATAATAATAATAATAATAATAATAATAATAATAATAATAATAATAATAATAATAATAATAATAATAATAATAATAATAATAATAATAATAATAATTAATTTGTTTTCTATTTTTTTTAACATTCTGTAACTTCTAAATTATCATTTCAGTTTTTTTAAGCCTCTGAAAACATTTTTATAATAAAGTTTTTTTAATGACATTTGTCAACCAAATTCTCTTTTAGTATAGAGAGAAGCTTTTATATAATTGATGACATTTTAATCTTTAAGAAACTCTCTCGTTAAAATAAACAAAGAAACATTTACCTTAATCTAAAACATTTAAAACTGAGAAATGTTCAAGTTAATGCGACTTTAAAGGCTTTAACTTATGATTTTAAGGTCAACCAACATTACAACATTAAACTTTTACGAACAACAAAAAAAACAAAGTTTACAAAAAGTTCTGACAACAAAATAAAGTTTTGTATAAAACCCAAAAAGTACAAATTGATAAATCAAATTCAATTTCTCAAAGGAAAAATATTCCCAGACTTTTTTTTAATTCTTTTATGAGAGTAACAATTAAACACGTTTAATAACAACAGTATAAGAAAAACTATATATATATATATATATATATATATATATATATATATATATATATATATATATATATATATATATATATATATATATATAAATATATATATATATATATATATATATGTAGTAAATATATATATATATATATATATATATATAGTATATATATATATATATATATATATATATATATATATATATATATATATATATATATATATATATATATATATATATATATATATATATATATATATATAAATATATATATATATATATATATATATATAGTATATATATATATATATATATATATATATATATATATATATATAGTATATATATATATATATATATATATATATATATATATATATATTTA
>JABUQX010128928.1:0-26787 GCA_015478945.1 Trachelipus rathkii | reverse complement strand
TATTGACCTGAAAACTTTTATTATAATTATTATGGGTGGCAGTTTTTAACAAATTTGGATAGTTTTGATTTTTTTTCTAAAGTTCCTCCTAGGAGAGGAGACATAAGTAGCACAATTAACAATTTTTACCCAAATTATCAATCTAAATGCTTTTCAAAGTACCAGAACTAACATTTTATCGTAGTTACCCACATGACAGTAGCACAACCAATAATTTTTACCAAATGTGCCAATTATTAGTAAACCAAGGTAGTACTAAAAATGTTTTACAAAAGTTACTAATCCGATAAATAACAAGAGTACCACAACTAATAATATCTGACAAAAATATTCACCTCAATAGCGGACGTCTTCCCTCTCGAAATCACTCTGAAAAGAGTATTAATAGATTACCTATAGACATTAAACAGTCAGAAATAAAATAATTAAATGTATAGAAAAGACGATATATAAGAGAATTTAACACAAAAAGGTTGGATTTACAAAAGAGAGCAAAAGCAGAATAGTAATTACCATAGGTTAAGATTTTTTTTGGACTCTATAGATAAACATAAACAAATTTACTTCTTAGTTATATTTACGGAGAGGGTATAAGTCAGCGTCAATAATTCAAAAATAACAAGTACCAATTAGTAGTTAAGGGTAAACAAAGAACAAAAAACTTTGCTTAATAACCATTTACAAGCAATACGGTCACCGAGTCATGAATGTAATTTTATATTCAAGCAGAGATGATAAAGATGATTAGCTGTCTGAGTAAGCATCAAAAATCGCCAGATAGCAAGGATTTACCTTGCTTGTCCGCCATAAAGTGTTATCAGTAAATTTCTCTTTAGTAGTGATGGTCTGATCTATGATGAAAAAAGTAGTAGAATTAAATGCTGAAAAGTTATTACTTTTGAAGTATACCCTTTCACTAATTTATATTCAATCTTTGATTCCTGCTAATATCATAATTGTAGACTACTAATATAAATAATTAATAAAAGATTGCTTTCCTCTATAAAGGGAAAGAAGAATTGGGGAAGAGGTTGGTAAGGGAATACGTGTATAGATGCAAAGTTATCGTCCTTAGCAATCCACTGGAGCATAGAAAATTATGTATATAGTGTTTATTCACTTAATAATTATGTCTGGAATAATCTTAAAATACAAATAATTCCATTTATAATAATCAAAAAAAGGGTCACATACTAGGACCAAATTAATATTATGAGCACGTAGCATTCTGCGGATTTCACTCTGAGTATTAAGAAAATCCATATATATCATAAATTCGAGACGTAATAAAAATGTATTCAGTAATTCACAATTATTCGTGAATGTAAAAAAAATTATTCTCCACAATATATCGCATTTGCATAGATACAAATTTAGATATTCCGGTCACTCTTAATATACCTGATATATATAAAATAATAAAAGATATATAAATATACCCAAAAAAAAACATATAATTAAATAATTAGAGAATCTAAATTTATTATATATATATATATACATACATAAAATATATTAATAACCAATTATATGTATACAAAAAAATACAATCCTCCCACCCCTATATCCTCACATATTTATATACCCTCTTCACCCATATATACTCTCACTACCTACTTCCCCTACTATATCCGCGCTTATATAATATATATATAATATAATATATAAATACCGCCCTATCTTCACATCCTCTCACTCCTTTACTATACTTACTATATCACTCACTATATCCCCCTAATTATCTACCTACCTCTATACTACTATACTATCTATATATATACCATATATACTTCAACTATATAATATAATATATCAAATATATAAAATATATATATAATAGTAAAATATCATATAATAAATATATATACTAAGCTAATATACCATACCTATATACCCTCACTCACTATATATATATATATACCCTCGTTGATATAGTTTACTAAGCTATATACACAAATGCTCACTACTACAAGTATACATATATGGATAAACCCTTGATAATCTAATTATATCACTAACTATACATATAATATATAATAAATACATATAATATAAATATTATATATAATAATATATATTAATATATAATATCAATTTTAGAAACACCATACAATTGAAAATTATAAAAAACTACATAAATAAAATATATAAATTTAATAATAATTTATAATATACAATTATATATATAATATATATATATTATATATATATATATATATATTATATTATATTCTTATAATATATATATATATATACTTGAATAACATATATTAAACATATAATAAATACCCTATATAAACATAAAACACATTAATCTTATATACTACATTATACTATATACTCAATACTTATACTATAATATAAATATATATATAATTATTAATTAGAATATATATAATATATATATATAATATATAATATTATATAGTAATATATATAACATATAATATAATATTAATAATAATATATAATATATTATATATATATATATTAATATAGAGATTTGAGGATTTTTTATTAATTTTTTTCAATATTCTACTCGTATTTTTCAATGTTTATATTTATCTTCATGATTTCTCAAGGGAATTAAAATTAGCAATTTACACCTCTCATTTTATATTCAAAAGAAAAATATAACGAGCTCATGCTTTCCGTACACAATGCATATCAGATATTTAAATTCTTTTTGTTCTTTCTTCTTTTCTCTTTCTATATATATAATATTATAATATATAATAATATAATATATATACCTATATATTACTAACATATATTATATATATATATAAATATATATATATAATATTAATAATAAAATTAATATATAAAATATATATATTAATATATATATATATATATATACTATATATATATAAATATAATATATATATATATATATATTTAAATATATATATATATAATAATTATTATATATTATATATAATATAATAAATATATTAAAATATAATATTTTAATGGAAAAAAAAAATTCACTTTAATATGGTACTACTCAACCACCTCCCTGAAACTTTTTTTTTTTTCTTTAATGCATATCCACGAAAAAAAAGAACTTTTCAACACAAAATTGCAAATGTTGCAATTGTGGTAATTCAGGGCATGCTGTGGATCCGAGGGAGCGCTTCACACAGCGATATATGGGTGGAGAACCGGAGCCGAAAATCTTTCGGGGCTGGAGCCGAAGCCACAGCCGGAGCCGGAAAAAGAACGTGCCTTCCGGCTCCGGCAAGTACAAAATTAAGTAATTATTCAATTTCAAAAATAACAGGAATATAATATATATTATACTATATATTATACTCACCTATACTATATATATATATAATTATATAACTACTACTTTGACCAATGTCAAAAAAATCACTACTATAACACATAAAACATATAAAATAATATATATATATAATAATATATAAATTATATAATATATAATATATATATATACTAACTTTTTCAGAAATTTTGTCTTATGCATATTTATAAATTCACGAGATAAAAAGAGTTTCTATACTTCTAATAGATTAAAACTTTAATTAAGTTATAATATCCTTAGAAAACTTATGTCAACTAAACAAAAATGGAAAACACCTCATGTACCTGAAATATTTTACTCGACTTTGGAAAGATAAACGTAACTTACATTTGTTAATATGAAATAGTTATACAGTATTGATGGGAAATGCGCCTCCAGTTCGATCATAAGCCTAAAGAGATTTTACTGAACACCAGTTAACTCATTAAACTAGAAGCGGTACTATAACATCTACTTGATCTTATAAACTAATACGACTATTATAAAAGAATTGGAATCCAGACATTCCCGCCGTCAATTGTAATAAGAAAGGTGAATAGCAAAAGCTGTCAGATAACCTTTTTTATTCAAAATTCTAGATTAAAAGTGAAATACTTTTCTAATATGTACAAAAACTTTGTTATGTCTACGTAAAGTGAAATTAATTACAAATTGATTGCATACTTAGTAACATTCACATTAGTTTTATTTTTTTTTTTTTTTTTTTTTTTTTTTGCAAGACCAGGATTTCCAAGTACTGTGTGGAAGATACTGACTTCGAAACTCAGCGAATTACACCATCTTAGAATATTAGGAAAAAATTAATTCGTAAAATACGCTTTGAATAGCGGAGAATAGAGCCAAAGAAATAATTTCAAAAACTATCCTGCTTAGAGGGTACGCTTCGTGGCATTAAAATGGATCTTGCACGAAGGCAAATCTAAATTATTTTGCTGTTAATCAAATTAGATCTGTGTGCGACAGAGGACTAAAAACAAATATATTAACTAAACGAATTATATCAGTAGATGATAACAATCGCACAATCTCTCACGCTAATTTCCATTTCAAGACTATGTTATTAGAGGGTTTTAAAGTACATATAATAAATCAAGTGGCATAAATAATTATCCATTAGATACTGGCATCAGACGTAAGCATCAAACATGATCAGCACAAATTTGATTAGAGAAATTAAGAGAGTTATGAGGATGAGGAACAGGAAGTTGGTAAATGTGATAAGATTTCACTTGAATGCCTAAACGAAGAATAATAGTTTTTCAGAAGAGCCTTGGTAAAACTATGAAAAGACTATGTTTTTTTTCCCGCAAAAATTTGGGAAAAATGACGTTAACATTCCACACATGAGGTGTGGAGTTTCATACTTTACAGTTAATCAAATGCGTGATGGTCTCCGGAACACTCATACAGCAAACCTTATAAGCAAGGCGAGACAATTAGCAAAAGCAGCACGCACCCCAAAATTAATGGAAGTCCTAAAACATCAAGTTGGGAAAGTTTCAATCTTAGATCAAGAGACAAGATGGGGAAGTACATGTCTTATGGTCGAAAGGCTTCTGCAACTAAAAGACTTTATTAGTATGATGGCTGCCGTTACTCCTGAACTTTCTCTCTCCAATAGTCAGTGGGAACAAATCAAAACCCTCAAAGAATTATTAAAACACCCATACTTTACAACAAAAAATATTCAATCAGAAGACTTGACTGCAGAAAATTTTTTATAGAGAAGGGATTTCAGCAAATGACATAAAAAATTCCATGGAAAGAAGGGAAAGAATATTAACTGAAAACAAAATATTTTTGTCGGCCATCTTTGTTGATCCACAGTTCAGAATCTTCCTCAGAACTGAAGATCTGATATTAAAAGCTATAGAAATGATTTTTGTGAACTAGGACTTAAAATGAATAAACTATCGAACAGAAACTCATTTCTAGTGCAGACACTGAGCTTCTTTCTTGTTTGTAATTTTCCACCCTGATGAGGAGAGCATAGAATTTACTTTGATCTTTATTACATCAATGGTGGATTTCCCTATCTTTTGCAATTTCACCTCACGAGTTAAACTTTTTGATATTGCTATGATAAAACTTATGCATAGATTGCAATATTTCTGACTTTAATTTGTAGCATTCTTATAACTGTAAACATTTGCATTGCCACACTCCATATTATTATTATTTTATTAATTCAGTTTTTAAAATTTATTTTTGATTCTGAAAATGGACAAAAACACTAGGTTATTGTTGTGACCGTCTCCACTGAAAGCCCACAAACAATGAATTCCTTTGATGTATCTACGCCGGTCAAGCCACTAACAAATGTTTGCAAACTTCTGCAAATGCTAACGATTCCCATCTCTACCAAACAAATATATAAGTTTGCAAATATTTGCGAGCAATCACAAACGATGGCAAATATTTTACGCGCTTGTGTTTATGAACCTTAAGATTACTTGTTGAATATAAACTTGTAACGTAGTAAAATGGTAGTAGTTTCTCAAAATAGAGTGGAATGTTCAGTTAATCAAAAGAATCGTACTGTTATTATGCAAAATATGTTGTTTGGAGTATGTAGTAGCTAATGGGAAAGTTTTCAAGTTTTAGTTACAATTTCAATGAGAGTATGCGATGAGTAGGTGCTATTGGTAGAAACTGTCAGGAAAAGGTTCTTCATTCTTCTTCTTTCCTCTTCTTCTTATTATTATTTGATTATTTTATTTTATTATTATTATTATTTTATTATTATTATTATTATATTATTATTAAATATTAATATAATATTAATATTATTATTAATATTAATATTAATGTTTAATATTAATCATTAATAATAAATATTAATATTAATATTAATATTCCAATATGCCTAAGCAAACTTCTCTTTATTTAGTTCAATTGTAATAAAATTTTAATGTATTGATTATTATTTAAATTATTATTGGATTATTATTATTATGAAAATAATATCATCTACTCTATCTATGTGATATGTCGGAGTGTCCTACATTATTATTATTCTCATTACTATTTTCATAATATGTATTCATTATTATTCTTATTATTTATTATTATTTTATGATTCAGAAAAGATGAAAAATTTAAATCTATTATTTTATTGCTAATCTATATAGTTATAATAATGAAAGCAGAATGGTTAATATTTTTTTTTAACTAGAGTCCCCTATTCACCTTCTAATTGATTATTAACTAAACAAATGAAGCCTCTTAGACCAGGCATACAAAAACCCCAAGTCTTTATTAATTTTTCTACACCTTGTTGGTAGAGTTGTCTCCCAATAAATTCAACTGAATTGCACCTTTCAGTCTCTGGCTTTTAATTTTATGGTTCAACAAAAAATGATAGGGCCCCTCTTCTAGTGCTGTGACTTATTCTTATTTATGGTACAATATGGAAGGTTAGAAGAAGGTCTCTAAGGCCAACATTTGTTGTATTTTCATTATTTATCTCAAAAAATAATTAAGAATAATTAAATGTATTGATGTAGTTATGAATTGAAGATATTTTATTAACAGTGGCCACTGAATTTTTGATGATTCTTTAATAATGTTTTATTTTTATTATTACTATTATTATTATTATTTAAATATTATTATTATTATTATTAATTATTAGTTATATATTATTATTATTATATAAATTATTATATTATCCTATATTATATTAAAATAACATTCATATATGATTAATTATTTTCAAGATTATAATTATTATTATAATTATTATTTTTATTATTATTATTATTACTAGTATAATCTCATTATTATTATTGCCTCAATTTTAGGCGAGGAGCAGGAAAGGAGGCACTATGCCAGTTTTTGCTCCATTAGGATTGGGTTTTAGGGCTCTGGCACGTGCTGCCACTCCTAAATTTTTATGTCCTACGATTCATTTTTGCTTGCATCATGATTTGCAGAGCTAAGAATGACTCGCCCTTTGGGAGGTTACATTTGTATGTAAACAAAAGAGACAGTGAAATGGGATCAAAAATAAATTTTTTAAAACGTTCACTTAAATTTTCTTATTTTCGGTATTTGTTAAATGGTTATTATGTCCTATTACTTATATATAATATAAGCCTTGAATTATACTTAAAGGGATAAATAAAAAAATTTGCCATTATCCATATTAACTTTTTTTTTCTTTTATTAAGAAAAGGTCAATATTTCAAAATCATCAAATTTCAATTCAATGCCCATAATAATAAAAATAATAAAACAAAAATAAAAACAATAAAAATAATTAATTAAAATATATAAAATAATACAATTAATTATATTATATAATATATATCATACATTATATAATATATATATTTTTTTTACAGATGGGATTCAGTACATCGAAATCATAATAGTTGGAGTGATCCAGTCTTCCTTGCCTCTATGAAGATGTTGATATTTATCAAGAAACAAGTTACAGATGAGTTGACCAGGAGTCGGTTGGAGAGATCGGTCTAACGTAAGAGATTATCGTCGTTATTGGCACTTCTTAGAAAGGCAAGTTCTTTCGGGAAGGATTCTTCCTGCATCCTCCTTAGGCAGTACAGTCATGCCATTGATTCGAAATCAATGACTAATTTTCGCGTAATTGCTTAAAATTTAACTTAAAAATTTATAGAGCAGTAAGAAATAATAAGATAATAATATAAATTAATTATATATATATAGTTAATAATATATTATAATATATAATAATATATATATAAAATAATTATATATATATATATATATAATAATATAATATTAATTTATATAAATATTATAAAATATTATATTAATATAATATATATATATAATAATATATATAAAATATATATATATATATAATATATTTAATAATAATATTATATCAACTATATAAATATATAATATATATATATATATATATATATATAATATATAGATAATAATAAATATAAAAAATAAATATATTATAATATATATATATTATATATATATGATAGTATATATATATATAGTAATAGTTCAGTTTGAGATGGGTAATAGTATACAACATCCTCGATATTTTAGAGTAAAAGAATTGAATAATCGATTTTATTAATGCCTTCTAGTGATTTGAGATTTGCATTTCGTTTGAATTACAGAATGTGTTTTTTTGAATGCTTGCAATCGATATTATTAAATTATAAAAATTTGTAAAAAATACAAAAGTAATTTATGACAACACATTTACAACATATAGTATATATAATATTATTAAAAAATATTATTATCACTAGATTATCTTAATTATGATAGTTATATATATTAAATTATATATATATATATATATAATAATAAATATAGTATAATTTATATATTATATATTATTATAAAATACTATATATATATATAATATATATATTAGTATATATAATATATATATTATAAATTTTATTAATAAAAATAGGTAAAAAGATTATAATAACTATATTAATAATGTAATATATAATATAATTATATATATAATAATATATATATATAATATGATAATAATATATAAATATATATATATATAAGTAGTATATATAAGAATATAAAAAATATATTAAATTATTATAATATATATATATATATATATAATATAATATATAGTATATAATATATATATATAGATATAATATATATATAATATATATATAAAATAATAGATAGATATATATATAGTTATTATAATATACAATATATAAATATATATATATAGAATATATATATATAATATAATGAATTATAAATATAATAATATATATAATATAATATATATATGATATTATATAATAATATATATATATTAATTAATATATATGATATTATATTAATATAAATAATATTAATTATAGTATATTATAATATTAATATATATTAATATATAGATAAATAGTATATATTATATATATATTATAATATTGAATATATTTAATATCACTCAATTTAATTTTAATATCAGGTAGTTTTCATTTAATTTTTGTATTTAAGGTGAAGGTATTAAGGTTAAACTGGTCGTAACTAACCTTAATACCTATATCCGAAACCTAACCTTAACCTAAACCTAACCTAACCTAACCTTAAACGTACTCAACCAAACCTAACCATAACCTAACCATAAGATCACTAACCTTTAATTACCAAACCTTAAACAAAAACTGTTTAAAGCCTATAAAGCAAAAAATAAATGAAAAAATACATATTGAAACTGAAATTAAGTGAGTGATTATTAAAATATATATATATAAATATATAACATTATTATAATAATATATATTATATATAAAATAATAATATATATATAAATATAATATAATATAATATATATAATTATTAATATATATAATAATAATATATATATAATATATAATAATAATATTATATATATATATATATATTATATATAATATTAAATAAAATATAATTTATATGTAATAATGCAAATCAAAGATGCGATGATATTGTTATTTGCATTTATTTGTATTTTTCAAAAAGTCCTAAGTGGGTTTGACCCTTATTCGCTTTAGTGATGGATTATTAAGCAAGATTGTATACGCTTTTAATACCACGATGACAGCTAAATTGGAAAATCTGGCACAGGTTCCACTTGAAAGTTTTTATTTGTTACTTGCCCAAGAGGAGTGGAAGGCATGATTCGTTGACATCTTAAACCTCCAGAATAGATCATCCCCGCCCTGAACACTCGGGTCATGAAGGTTAAGATCGGCCCTTTTTTTTGATTATCCAGTGCAGGCCACCGGGGGTTACAACAGAATTTGGCATCTTTAAATCATTGCATTTTACGTATGTATTTGTTTTCAAATTAAGTCAGTAAGATGGGTTTGAACCCTACCCTTTAGGGATGTTTAAGCCAAGAGTGTTACGCCTTAACCTACGATAAGCTAAAAGGAAATCTGCTCAAGGTTCTCACTGAAAGCTTTGCTTTCACCGAAGAGGAGTAGTAGTTTGTACGGGGATGATCTGATCTGGAGTTAGAGTGATCAACGGCATGCCTTCACTCCCTTGGAAGTAAAGAAGCTTTCAGTGGAACCTGGCAGGTTTCCTTCTAGCTCATCGTGGTTAAGACGTAACGCTCTTGGCTTAACATCCTAAAAGCTTAATTAGTCCTCGCCTACTTTTGAATAATATATATATATATTTAATATTATATAGATATATATATATATATTTATATATATATATACTATATATATATATATGTATACTATATATATAATATATTGAATATAATATGTATATTATTAATATAATATATATATAATATAATATAAATTAATAGAATAAATATAGAAAAAATATATTATTATAATAAATAATATTATATATGTATATATATATATATAATTTATTAATATTATAGTAAATATATATATATATTGATATTATATATATATAAATATATATATAATATATATATATATATAATTATATATATATTATATAATATATATATATATATAGATATATAGATTATATATATATATTATATATATATATAATATATTATATATTATATAGTATATATATATATATGTTAATATATATAGTAGATTATATATATATATATAGATATATATATATAGATATAAAGTAATAATATATATATATATAATATATATATTATATATATATATTAATAATATAAATTATAATTATATATATATATATTAGATAATAATAATATATATATTATGATATATATAAGTATATATAATATATAATATAACTATAAATAAAGGGTTGGCATAACTTATATAAATGCTACATATAAGACATTAGAATTCTAAAACATAAATACGTTACAATATATATATATATTATATAATAATTATCCTCGTGGTATATATCTCCGTCCATCCAGCTAGTAAGCTAGTATATACGTGATATACTATTCACCTAAGTAGTATGGGTTCTAATTTACATAGGCTATATATCTACTACCCACTAGTAGTAGTATATATATATATATAATCCTATAATACTCCTATAGGCTAATCATAGAATATATATAGTAGATGATATAATAGTATAATATATATATATATATATGTATCATGATAATAAACAGCATATGCAATAAATTAGATAGCATATAGTTGATCTATAGTTACAACCGTTAGTTATAAAAACATAATATATCATTATTTTTATAAGTAAAAAGACACCTATAAATCCATTTTCTTAATATATCTATATGTTTATAGCAAAACTTTGTGTACTCAACATAAATATTAAAAATCTGTCTATATATTATAGGCTACACCGCACCCTATAATACTGCACCGACTCACCTTATAGACTACAGTACTATAAAGTACTTGCATATATATATATATATATATATAAGTGTACTATGTTTTCTTTTTACGCTAGGTTATATATACCCTAAATATACCAATAAATAATATACATATATATTAAATATAAGCAATATATAGATAAGTCATAATATGTCCAAGAGTGATGTTAGTGATAGTGACGTAAAGTCACCTCACTAATTCCTACTATATAGGTGTGAATATGAGTCATATATAGATATATAATATATCATATAATATATATATAGATAATACGCATATATATAATATACGTAGCGGCTGATAGGCGGTAAAATAAACTCTATTATAGGGATCAAATATAGTAGTCAAATATAATTTTTATCTAGATTTGTTAATCGCATAGTTTACTCACAAGCTGTTAGATAGAGTAAAACTAGGCTAACCATAACTACTTAATAAGTAATAATTAGGGGATATTAAAGAAGGGTGCAGTAGGGGTGCATGTATTAATAATAATGAGTTTCATAACCCCAAAAAGAGTTCTATAAATATTAATATATATATATATATATATTATAGGTTCCCAATAATCTTAAATTTATCCGGATTTCAATTATATCCCGAAATAATCGGGCTATCCTACAGCGGGTAAGTAAATATATTTATAATATTAATTGATATGTAACGAATAAAGGTCTCTCATATAGATATTTTGCCACGATGCTAAAAACGAAAAAAGCAACCAATTACAAAAAATCTAAAAATGTGGAATTTTATTTACATTTTTCAGATTTTTTTTAAATACCACATTTAAGTTGATATATACGTATTATAACAGAACTCAATTAATTAGAATCCAAAAACAACAAAAGTAAAGATTTCTCAAATCATTTTAAAATTAACATATGAATATGAAATTAAGTTCTTCAATTTTCGTTATTAAATTACAAAAATATAAAGACTTACCAGTTCACGAGAACATTAAAGCCCAATATGTCACATACTTAACGAAGTTGACCCTTACGATAGAACCTAGTAAGCTTTAGTGTTTTTCCATAAAATAATAGAGAGATCAATCCATAGCGCTTTTCCTGATATCAAAGACCCTAAACGGTCTGATTCCACAAGTCAACTGCACCAGAGTACTCCGTTCACCCCCGAATTATCGCGATCCAAAAACACTGATTGTTCGGATATTTGGATACTACTAGTCAAACAATATACCTACTAAAATACATATTAGCACATGCTGCCTAATACTATATATTTCTACTCATAAAAAGTAAGTAATATAATGAAGTAATGTAGAATAATTATATATTAATAATATTTATATCTCCGAAGAAATCCGCAAGATATGCTTGCTATCATCATTCTCTGGCATATTATATATATTTTTATGATTTATGTGCAAATAAAATCGAAACCTTTTCTTAACATTTAATGAAAGGTATATGGGAGATTCTATACTGAGATAGTACTTAGTCATATAATAATTTCTATTTATTCTTATTGTAGTATTTAGCGTATATATTATATAGTGGATTGGTATATTTGCATAGTTATATATTAGTATTTAAAATACAATTGTGTTTCTCAAATATAAGTTTAAATAAACGAATGACTTTAGTAATTATGTATATATTTGACTTATATTTGGGTAGTTAAAATAGATAATAATTATATATATAAACTGCGCTTATAAATAATGAGATCTAAAAACATAACCATTAATTATTGATCATTTTCGTATGTATCCTTATTATTTAATTTATGGGGTAATAGGTAATATAACTTGTGAAGGTCAGATCATATATATTATTATAAATAATTAATTAGTGTTATAAAGTTAATTCAGCACAAATTAATCTATTAATAGATATATCTATAATTAATTATATCATTTAAATATGGGACTCATAGTAAATAATATTTCGAGCAGCACTAAATATGGTAGATAGGGTAATAATATTATAATAATATATATTATAATCTAGCTTTTTGTACACCATTTTACGGAATATTCCTCCGCTTGAGCGGAGGTAAACTCCACTTTTTTATATCTTTATTTTGAGACTCAAAGGAAGCACACCGACTAAATAAGGCTAGGGTATCAGTACACATGACCTACTCTTTATCAATATATATATATATATAATATAAATAGAATATATAATATATAATTAATATATATATATATATTAATATATATAATATATATTATAATAATTATATATATATATAATAATATAATATATATATATATTATTAATATAATATAATATAATAATTAATATATATATATATAATATATATAATATATATTATAGATTATATATATAGATATATAATATATTATATTAATATATATATATATATATAGTTAACTCACCTCATATATTATAAATTTTCAAGGTTATAATAATATTTTACTTATGATAGGGTTATGGGGGGAAAAAAAGTTTAATATGATATAATAGAAGAGCTTTAATGTACATGAAGTTAGTTGTTCATAATGGTAGCATAAGGTATTACAGTCAATAGGTGCTCTAGAGTATAATATTAGTTTCTTATGAGTTTAGACAGGTGTTGAGGTTCCCGTAGATAATCTTCTACAAAGTCGTCATATAGGTTCTGAGCAAAATGTGGCTATAGTTTCTCTAGGACCAGATTATATTTACATACTCTATATTACCCATTTACCTCTTTATTAAATTCCTAATACCTTTAACTTGGTATATCCAATATCCCCAGAAATGACCGGCGAAAGCTTAACTAATGCCTAACCAATTAATTCCCTAATTTGAAGCCCCTCTTATAGGCAAAGCCATAAAGAGAACAAAGGAAACAAACAGTCACAAAGAATGCATCCTTGAATATTAAATGACCACAAAAAAAAATATTGCTCCTTCTTTACTTGTATAACAAGAGATTGACTGAGAAATAAGGGAGAGTAGATTAGTCTAGAGACAACTATGATTAAATTCTACTAATATGAGTTTTATTTTCTGATGACTTAATGAAAATAATAAAAATAACGATATTATAATCCGAAATTATTCATCTGGTAAATTGCGTCAAAAATAAAATAAATCTATATTTACTGACCTTTACTTTATATTTTATTTGATAGGGGGTGGGACGTAGGGTGGTATATATAAGGAGATTGGAGTACGTAATGGATAAGGGTGACATTCATTTAAATAAAAAATAAAAATTACAAAGTCGTTTTTAAAAATGGAATAAATAATTTCATTGACGAAAACAAAGAAATAATTATTACAAAACATACATTTTTATATTTAAATAGGGTATTACTATTATTTATTAATATTTTATCATAAATATATTTCGATAATGTATTTTGTTAATTTGTTATGCGCATATTTAAAGTGTACCTAATCTATTTGAGAAGAGATTAATAATATATTGTAATTAATATATATATATTATAATATATATTATAATATATATAATATATTATATAATTAATTATAAGCGCTTGTTTCATAAACTATAGTTTTGAATAAGAGGTATAAATAGTAATAATAAAATATTATAGTGGCATTGTCAGTCAGCTATCATCTCACAAGCTACCATTACTTTGGTAATTCCTCCGCTTTGGTATACTCTTAGTCTAGTATTTTTCTTTACAGAATCGTATTAATATATTTCCATTATTTTCATGTATGTTGTTGATGGGTGGAGGCTGGCCGTCTCCTCATTTAATACAATATATATTTCTCTCTGGACGTGTTTTAATCTCTCATGTTGTGATATAACTGTTTGAATCCTACATATATTCTAATAAAATCTAAAATCTCCATAACAATTTTCCAGATGGCAAACGATCTTCTAGTGAAAAGACTAAGCAGCTCTTAAGATCAACGGTTTTGTTTTATAGGTTTACTATCTCTTTTTATTAGATTGTCTTTAGACTGAGTCTCTAATTCTCCATTTTTCTTACCACTTACTTATATAGTTCATAATTATTTATGTAGCTTCCTCAGGTTCGTTTTTTATAGTTAAATTTTATTACTTAGTATTGCCTCTACTGATGGACGTCACGCTTAAATCATATTAGCCATTCTAATTCTTAAGCTCGATTATGAGTATCTTAGAGTGATATTTTCTTGGACGAAGATAGAGATTTAAAAGGTTTAATTTACAACATAAATGATTGTTTTACATATATTGTAATTTATAAGAGTACAGGAACTGAATCTATGAAGAACTCATACTTCTATCATTCTACGATTTATTATTCTAACGTGCCATCTCACAACTTAATTTAAATATATAAGTGAACCATCTTTCACTCCCTCTATATCTGATTTCAGCAGTCCAACTCCTTACTCTTGTATATGTGCTTGCATTGACTGTATTGGCGATATACTCTGCATGTGTAAATATTCTATCATTGAATAGCTTCTACTTTACCGTGTCTACAAACCCTATATAATATTTTAGAAAGTGATTGTAACATTTCCAGAGAGCTGATTTCTATCATTGTCTATAACTAGGTTTCTGTGTGTTCATCTTTAATTAAAAAATGATAGACTCCATCCAAATTATCAAGCTGGTTAATTATCGGCTGTATTACATGATTCGCGGGGCATTCCAGGCTGAATTTTTTTTCTTCTGGGCTAGCTGGTGTTAGGATTATCTCCTCGAGTGTAATTTATCACAAAAAAGTTATCTTTACATTCGTTCCCACCTCTTGTTGGTGACATGAGGCCACATCATATACCTATGTCTACCAAATTTGAGATATTGAGAGATCATTTCCATGCATCGGCGAGTATACCCTCTCCTATTTGTGTGTTTTAAGAGGACGCTTGAATCCTGTGGAAGTGTCTGAAGGAGGATTATAAACGCAATGTCACCAGGTTGCTCGTGAGATCTGACATCACGCTGTAGTTTGGCTTTTGTCACTTTGTCCCTCTTCCTCAGTTCGTGACCGTGATAATCATTAATCAAAGTATCTCTAAGGTATCTATAACCCTAGTTCCGTAATACTCCTGACATCATAGACTCTCAAAACCTAATGTACATATTTGAAGTGAGGATGTATTTTTACTCTCTGTATTTTGGACACTAATATTTCTCAGATATATTAAAGTACCTCTCTCCTAAGAATCCTATCTACTAAATATACTGGGAAGATATTCATCTCAAGTATATATGCATACGGTGATACTGATCTGATTCATCATTCATGATACAACTCGAATATACCTGATGATAAATTATAAAGCTATCAATTAGTTAAAATTTGAAAAAATTAAAATTCACAAATATTAATATCAAGGTGAATTATATATGAAAATATTAATTTATTGAATAATGAAAAAATACCAATATTGAATACACATATTTTCCCAGTTCACATATATTCTGTCCTCATAGTGTGAGTGATAACTCTTTGCCCATAAATAATTATAAGTGCTGTCTTTATGTCTATTTATAGATTACTGAGCCGTTCATATTATTTGTCTGGTTTAGACTATATAGCGGGTAATCGTACATTCTCTCAAAATCAACAACCAACTTTACTTTACGATTTTTGAAAATTATTTCAATGTAAACGAACCTTATAATAGCCGACAATCTTAAACTACCTAGCTCATCTCTTAAGTAATAAGTTGTTTTTTTGATGCATTGCAATGCTGGCAAACTCTGAATCTCTTTAAAAGCTACTGTTGGACTTATTAAATGGGATATACACTGGATTAACTCTCCGATGAACTTACGACGGATTCATCAGGTACAGAGATATTTGCTATACCCAACTTTTCTTATTATTTCGATAACTTTATTTGAACACTTGAATAAAATCGCGTGATGATTCTTTATCTCATATAACATCTTATTTGTTTCATGATCTTTGTAAATCACTCAATATATTCTCCTAACATGACTTATTTTTTGTCAAATATCTTTCCCAGAAAGCCTTCTTTTAATAAAGATATCTTTAATATTATTGGGTCAGCCGAATTGCATTATATCTGGTATTATTATTCTCAATTATGGATTTAAGTACTCAACCATAGTTTTATTACGAATATTGAAAATTTAAAACCTAAAATTATATAATTATTTAAATTTATATTAACGACAAACATGATAAAAAGTCTATTTTACTTTGAAATTTCAATAAATCATTAATCAAATTATATATACATTAATTAAATAATACTGCGATATAACAAAATTAAATATAGTAAATTAAAATAATATAAAACTATATTAAATTTGTTCAAGAAAAAGCGTAATATGTAAAGCAACTTATACTATACAATAAGAAAGAGAAATAAAATGACTCAAAAAAAACTCCCCTCGATAGACTTATACTTAAGGACTACATGCTTATCGGTAACTCAATAAAATTAAAAATATATTATATATGATTTAGTATATAGTAAAGCAAAATAATCGTTCTATATAATTAATTTATATTTTTTTTCTTATTTTATAATAAAAAAATTGCTTTTAATACAATTAAAATAAGCAAAATACAAAAAGCATTCTAAACATAGAAAAATGTTTCTATAAAAAATATAAAATATAGCTAATTTTTGGCGACTGATTACTGATATTAACATAATAATTACTGGTTTAAAATTATTCTATAAATATCAGGAAATTTAATAAATATTTTCTTATATAATATATTATATTTAGGCTAGTATGGAATAAATTCACTAATCGTTGATATATTTATCCAAGCATACATCATTATCATTTTTTGTATATTCTTTTTTCAGATGTATATTATTTTTTTGTTTTTATTATATCTCCAAAAAACAGATAATTCTTGAAACTTTTATATATAAAAAATAACATTATTCAGGTAAATTTTTTATACTAAATAAAAATAAAAATATAAACTCCTCAATTTACCTTTATTATACCAATTTCTTTATTTACTAACTAATTTTCTACATCACTATAAGGATATAATAATTATATAATATAATATATATATAATAATTAATATAATTAATATTAATATATATTAATATATAATAGTAATTATATTATATATATGAATAATTATATAGATTATATATATATATATATATTAAATATATATTAATGAGATATTGTAATATTAATTGTTATATTGTATTGATTTCATTATCCCATTTTATAAAATTTAATAATAAATCTTAAAAATAATAACATAAAAATAAAAATTCAAAATTTTAATAATATTTTATATAGTACTTAATAATATTATTAGAATAATAATATATATAAATGTATTTAATAAAATTAACTTACTAAGTACGTTAAATTTATTTTGGTTTAGTTTAGTTAAATGCAAAAATTCATTTTCAAATATATTTATAATTCAGCAATTATATACCTAACTTGATACTATTAATCTATGAAAGTTTTTATTTATGGGGTGAGGAATAAACCTAATATTAATAATTATTTAATTATAATTTATAGATTAATTTAATTTAATTATTATTTATTATATTATATTAATATTATTATTATATTAATTAATATATTAAATATTATATATAAATAATTAATAATATTATATATATATATATATATATATAATTATTATATATATATTATATAACATATATAATTATTGTATATATATATATATATATATATATATATATTATATATATATATTATATATATATATATATAGTATATATATATATTTATATATATATAATATATATATTAATATAATTAATTTATATAATTTATATATATATAATATATTAATATATATTATAATATATAATAATATATATAAATATATATATATATGATTATATATTAATATATATTAATTAATATAATTTATATATATATATATAATATATATATATATATATATATATATATATAATATATAATATATTATATATATATATATATATTAATATATTATATATATATATATATTATATCAGTGTATGGAGTTTTCATAAGTATACATTTTTGTCAAGTATCAATAAGACATAGATAACAAGTTACTCTTTAGTATAATTGTTTATCATAAGTACAATGTAACATGATACATTTTAGTATCAAGCACCAAGTAATACTTATATGATAAAACTTGCATATATATATTATATATTATAATATAATATATTATATATATATATTTAATAATATATATATATAATATATATATTATATATATTAATATATTATATATATATATAATTAATATATTATATATTAAATCATCCACATCATTACTTAATTTACCCCTAACTCATTCTTATACTTCCCAAGACTAGGTAGTAATGTTATACATTATGACTCAAACCAGAAACAGAAAACTAGTAGAAGAATATGATATAAGCAATAGTCAGTAAAGATATAAAGTCCACAGTACTCATAATACCTCTACCCTTGTATACCTTTTATAGTGAGATAATCATTTTTGAGCAGCCAAGAATAATCCACCTCCATAGAAACTATTTCATGATGAGGATTAAGCGATACGGACCCTACATACTTATATGGCATCTATTACTGAGTCTAATAGTGGATCATAATTCTCCATATTGCTCAGTGATGGCTACAACTCAATATACCCCTCATATTAAAACCCCGCCATCATATCCTATTAATATGTACAAAACTTCGTTCTCTCTTGCCATAACTCATACATTTCTCTCCTCTAGGCATTGTCCTAATTACTGACTTCCATAATCCAACTTTTCATCTTATCGGGTATCTCACCAGGCGTCTCATATATATAATAATTTCACAGAAACATCTACTATAATATATAATCTAATATATACATCGTTGAATACTACAGACTATCTATACACCTTTTCACTAATGATCTAAAAACATTACTTCATACGTTACTTTTCATTTATTTACTATAATTATTATAACCCCTTTACTTTACACACCACACAAGCCCTAATACGTTATCTATCCTTAATTTTTTTATGAATCATTTACTTCTATTACACACCTAAACAAGCCTCATAAATAAGTAGTATTACATATACTGAAATACTATATATGCATATTTATATAGATATCTCATAATACCTCTTTATTTTCCAGTATAACCAAGTTCACTACTATACATTTAAACACATAGGATAACAATACACACCCTCATGAGCACAAAAATAATTAGCGCATACTACAAACTTATTATAAGTCCTTTATTTACTAATTACCTCACTAATCAATAAATAATATTTTAACTGCACCTAAGCTCAACTCTTACCTACCATTTACATAATACTTTCTACATTAACTTATCAATTCTATCAATCGATCATATCCCTTTCATCCAAAATATAATATCCATAAATATATTTATAATACTCAGATACACTTGTGTCTCCAGTATTCTCATCACATCTGCGATAACTTCTAATTACCTAGTGAGCTGAAACTACGCTCTAGGTAATATGATACCTCTTACTCACTCTACTTACCATTCAAACCAGTTAATGTATCTAAGTTACTAATTATTGAGAGCTCCTCAACCCTATTGTCTCGATTAGAAGATAATTAGATAAACTATCGGTGAGTCTGAATAACTTGGTAAATATTATAAATCTATATAATATTAATGGTAGATAGCTATCGAATCCGTGTAATTTTTGAAGTAAGCAGATGTATATATAGTAGTGAGTGAGTTCAACCTCCACTCTGAAAGTGACGTTAGCTCGCTATGCACCGTAGTTATACCTCATATTTGGTACGTATCAAATATCCCAAGATATTGAGTATATAGTGTCACAAATAACGTAGGCTAATCATCTCGACCCAGTGTAGTTATTCGTTATTGCGCTGATGATAGAGATGAGTAAAGATGAATAAAAATGAATAGAAATATGTCGCGCTGATGCTATATATATGCATACATACATACATTCAGATGTTATTAGTACCTAAATCTATACGTCTGACATATTCGTGCAGGAAGTGGGCATTATTAGTCGTATAAGCTCATATACCTTAGTAAAGGTAGATGTACCGTTGTAGATACTTCCACATATGAGATTCATTCCGCTATCAAGCTTTCCTTATCATGCATATCCTCTCAGGTTCTCGATACCGATATAATATATATATCACATGTGAGTATGTATAGAGTTATACGTGAGTTAATCTGCTATTCAAACTTATTAGGTAATATTTCTTATGAAGTATGATAATACTAGATCCCTAGGCGGTTTTTAGGTCCCAGTTAAGTGACATACTCTTAAGGGGGTTGTTGCTCCTATCCTATAGTTTTCATATAGGTCTAATTCGTACCCTGTAAAAACCCAGCTTTAGCTTAATACTTTATCGGATGTTATAATAATATATATGTGAATGTGAGTATATAATATGATTTTAGTACGTAATCTCATATCGTCTGAGTAGAGGTGAGAATTTACGTCCCTTTATATTATTATATATATATATCGTCCCACGGTAATAGGTGAGGGTAAGTTGTTTCAGAAATACATCGACAAAATTAAAAATTATCTGTAGCAGACTGCTCCAGCTATTATGTCCCTATTGTTGCAACAGTTAAAAGGAAACAAAAGAGGGCTGTTATGAGTTGCAGGAGACTCGGAGTTCAGGAGTTGAGTAGGTGATTCGGTATTTTTACGGAGTCCAGGGATCCCCATACAAGGATTGAGGTTCCTCACCTTTGATAAATAAAAAATAAAAAATAAGAAAATGCTATGTGATGCTAGATCAGAGATAAGTGTAAGAAGAAATAAGAATAGAGAGGATGAGTATGAATAAAGGAGATAGTGAATGGAGAAGAAGAATGTAGGTAATGAAGGAGTCTGAGGCTAGGAGTAGCAAACAGACACCTCGGTGGCGGTAGCACTGGCTATATAGGGCCAAGTTAATTAAAACTAATATTTGTGTTAATAGATACAATATTTGTGTCTTTATATTATTGAATCCGTAGATCTCTAGTATATAGAGATTTTTCGAAATATATAAAATATATGTTTTTAAAAACTCAACCCTCTAGAAAAAAACTAAAGAAAATAAATAATATAAATTAAATGTTATAAATATATAAATATAATAAATATAAAATTTATATATTATATATATCTTACACTTTTTTATGATATATAACTTATACAATATTACGTTATTATT
Organism: Trachelipus rathkii; assembly: GCA_015478945.1. Taxonomy (NCBI): domain Eukaryota; kingdom Metazoa; phylum Arthropoda; class Malacostraca; order Isopoda; family Trachelipodidae; genus Trachelipus; species Trachelipus rathkii. The sequence continues at coordinate 4,008 of JABUQX010128928.1, read as the reverse complement.
TAACTATAACCCCTTAATAATAGACAAGTATAAATCACTATAATCATAGCACCATCCTAGGCCCTCCCCCTCCTTAATCTCACACTATCTATCTAGTAACTACAATTACTCATGGGTAATCTTATTAATTATTCTATATGATTTAAGGTCACAATTTCGTATAATATATATAAGTAGTATTTTTAGGTATATAATATAAGATCAATACATTGAAAGGACGGAATTACTTACACTAAGATAAACGAAATATCTAGATTATTTTTATTAAAAGGTTGTATACTTAATCACTCTCTATATATCTATACTCATAAGTAATATTTTCAACATTATGATAATATAAAAGCTATTACTTATGCATTCAATCTGAACTAAGAAAATAATGTATTACATCAGCAAACTTAACTTATACATCTTATTTAAACAGGAATAAAACGGATCAACATTTATACAAAGTTTATTCACACCAACTAGATAGTTAGATAGATTAATAAACTATAACATTGATCCTCTCAAAAATTATATACGATAATACTATATCACACTTGTGATATAACAAGATATCTCTAACATAACAATGTTTATTTATATTAACATTGAATACTGGTATATTTAAAACTAAATAATAATTTATACTATATTAAACTTATAGAATATCAATATGACGTGATTTGAAAGTATATAGCTAATCGTCACAAAGTTTCACATTATAAACCAGCATAAACTATATATTACCTCAATAAATAATACTAAGATATATAATATATATAGAATTAACGACAACTCATGACACAGCTTAGGTATAAGAATAATATTAGTTTACATTTAACAATACCTGATATTCCAAACTTATCATTAACATAAAAAGTATAAATATACAAGTAATTCTCACAAATAAATAACATATTTCCAATTCTAGCTTTATCATAAGCTATTAATTCTCCAATCATTAGACAATGTATTTTATCAATTAATAACATAGTAATATAATTAACAAAATAAAATATATTTATAGCAGTAACCTACCCTAAAACCAGTCAATTTAATAATATCTCCTTAATTGTATAGGTATAATAAGCATAAATCTCTAAGAAGTAATTTATACTCCTGTAAGTGCAATAAACTTAATGTAATCATTTATCAATTACTTAACACATACATACAACGTAACACCCACCTAATAACACTCACACACATACACACTATGTGCACACACACATCACACACATACACATACACACTAACTACATCAACACTAACACATACACAACAACCAGACAAAAAACTCATACCTCATATATATATATAATCATCATCTAAATATGTAGTGATCAATAAATCGAACAAACGAGGGAAGTAAAACAAGTTTTCGAGTATATTTTTATATAATATTAATACAATTAATTAAATTTTCTCAATTAATAAAAGCTATTCATCAGTCAAGTAGCATCAATATATAATAATTAATATATATATAATTACTAATAAAAATTATATAAGTGATAGATTTTAATATATTTATATCATTATCTAGATCATAGCGTGAAACATAAGTAATTCTCAAAAGTATTTGGTATATACGTATATCATATATATATATTATATATCTCTTTAAAGATTCTAATACCCTTATGAATAGAATGTAAAATAGTATAATATAGTCAGTCTCATAGCATACACTATATCAACCTAATTTACGCATAATTACGATATTCTAAATCAAGACTCATTATCTCTAACCCTCCTCCTCCCCTCACCCTCATACATTAACAAAGAGTAAGATAAGTTAATCATCCAAGCTGTATATATTATATTAAATAGACATTTCTAGTATTTTACCGCATTATATGAGTGAACCACATGTATTTCGGTGATATATTAGTAATAATCGTAGAATTAACACCGTTAGTAGCTTAATAATATGTATATTTACAATACGAGTATTGATCTATACATCGTAGATGCAAAGATGTTTATATTCTTTTTGAATTTTTAAAAGTGCTCCAATGCGTAAATTTATTCTAAGGACGTTTCGAACGCTGAAACCTATATTATAACATATATACTATATAGGTATAGTAAAGGTCATACATCAAATCGATGGGTATTTCCTATAGATATTAAGGGCGTACTAAATCAAGGGTAGTTTATTATAATATTGTGATTACAATCGAACGTGAGATACTATCTAACGTCTATATAGTCTATATAGATACCAACATTAATTTGTTTATTAAAGATTATATTTTACTACATAAGGCTTGATCTTCGGTATAACATAATAATAACTTATCTCATCTACCCTACATAGCTAACTATAGATATGTCTATAATATAAATCTATTAATGTGAATAATCTCAGTCATGAATACGCAATTAACGTGATATAAATAAAGGTCTATAGATTTAATTGATACCTTTATGCAGAAATTAAAACATAGCAGTAACGTAACGACTGCCATTTATTGTTTACGATTTAATATATTAAAATGACACATCATATTTGGAAATAACGAAGCTCTCGTGTGAAGATTATATCAACAACAAGAGTGGATAGATAGCTATAGGTGAGAGATTGTAGGCGTACCTCATATCACTACTCGAAAGTATGATATCAAGCTGAAAAAATATGCCTACTTGACGGAAAATTAGTATATGCGTAATAACAAACCTTTTAGGTAATTGAGATTATCGTTCTTTTCAGAGCCAATCAGATAAGAAAGTTTAAACAATAGAATTACAACGCACAATAACGAAACCCATATCATTTCAAAATGGTTATATATTTCATTCTGCTATGACAACAACATACAGCTCACAACAACTAACATAATAACAAATACAAGCAACAAACAATACAACATACAACAACAACAACTCAAACAACTAAACTAACTATATATACATAACAACCTCAACATAACTATACTTAAATAATCAAGTATACAAAAAATAAGTTCTTATATACCAACAACGTATATATAATTAATTGACTAATCAGTAACCATTTTATTTTCATGTAAATAATGTATAACATACTTTATCCAGAACAATAGAATTATATCATGATACAATAACAAAAGTCTATAACAACACCTTACGCTTATTAAGAATAAAAACTAACATTAACAAGCTCCAGTACTAAATAGCTCAAGTATAAGTTAACTGACGTTGCTTACAGACCGTCCCATATTCACACTTTTTCAAGCAGATCTCTATAACATATCATTGTTAATTTTTACCAATTAAGCACTATTGATTATATCGTAGCATTCGAGTATCATTTCGTAGATAAACATAGCATCAAAATATGAGTTCATTATATACTAACAGTCGAAATATATAGGATTTATAAACTTACAATGTTTCCAATAATAAAGCTAATTCATAGCATATCATACGAACTTAATAGAAAATAAGTACAATCGGACAAACTTAAATACAAACTTACGCACTAAAAATCAGTATAACATTAAACAAAGTTCCATCACTAACAACCTGTAAAGTAACTAACTCTGCATACAAAACGTAACCTTATTTCAATACTTTTAATATAAGTTCATATTAATATATCATGCTCCCACGAAGTATATGCTTACTGAACGATATTTATAGCTTTCAATTAAAAGCTAACATATGCAATAACCTTAACTAAGAATTATATATGACATAATTGCATAAACTAACATACCTACGCAATGTAAATAATCAGGCTAACATCTCTATGTAAAAGTCCCTACTTTATCAAAGGATAAAGAGCTAACAGGTCATACAATTCTCGGATATTTCCCACTTTTTCGACAATATTTCAAGCAAATAAGCCTGCCGTTAATTATCTAACAATAATCCCTTAAACTCAAAGTGACAATGCTATTCAAATGCACCATCTGAAATCTATGAATTGACATCTAATCTTCATCAAAGTGTCAATCGTTTTACGAGTAGTATATATATATATATATATAACATCATATTTAGACCTATGAATATAAACGTTAGAACATTATAATT